>VFLP01000070.1:0-222881 GCA_007182795.1 Xylaria flabelliformis | reverse complement strand
AAATAAAACTAATATTTTAATATTTAAAACTTTATATAATTATTTTTATATAAAGCTATAATAGCTATTAATTAATATTATAGCTTTTTAAGTTATTTATTATTTATATATAACTTTAACTTATTTTAAATTTTTATATATTTTAAAAAAAAAAGTTTTTAATAGTTTTAAATATTTAAATCTAATTAATTTTTTTAAATATTAAATTTAAGCTTTAATTTTTTTAATAACGCATTCGTTTATTAATTAACTTAAAAACTTTTAATAATTATAAATAAACTAAAGCTTTAAAGCTATTAAAAATATTTTTTAATATTTAAAATAATTTAAAAGCTTTTATTTTTATTATTATAATATTATTATTTAAATATTAATAATTAGTTTATTTAAAGCTAACAATAATAATAATAATATTATTAACTTTATTATAAATTTATATAATTTAAACGTTTTATAGCTTAATTTATTTATTATAAAAATATTATAAAAAGTTATTAGTTAGCTTAATGTTTTTTTTTTAAATTTTTATAAAAAGCAATATTAAAAATTAAAATAAATATTAAATATAATAGCTTATTTTTATTAATTATAAGCTATTAAGCTTATATTAATAATCTTATTTTTTAGTTTTATAATTAAATAAACTTTTAATATTTTTTTAAAATTATTTAATTTTTTAAAAAAAAATGTTTTAAAAATATTAAAGATTATAAAAATCTTATTTAAACTTAAAATTAAACTTATGCTTTTAATTTTTTTTAAAACTTGGTTTTTTTAGCTTTTTAAAAAGCTTAAACTAAGTTAAAATAGCAGCAATTATTTTTAATTTAAATAAAAAAGCAACATAAAAAAGCTTTATTAAAAATATTAAATAAAGCAGTTTTAAATAATTATATTATTTATAAACCTTAATTTAAAAAAAAATTTAAATATTATACATTTTAAACTAATAAAATTAAATAAAATTAATAAAAACTTATATAATTATATAAAATAATAAATAATTAAACAATTATAAAAAAAATTAATAAAAAATTAATTAAAAAACTAAGTATTAAAGTCCAAAAAACTAAGAAATGTGTAGCTAAGTAAGTATAATATTGATCGCAAAAATCCCCGTATTTACTAGCCCATTACGTGAAATCTTGACCCTTAGCAGCGATTTACATAAGCAAACCACTTACACTGCTTCACTATGAGGTGCGCAACTTATCAACAAGATGTCAACACATTTCGAAACTCATGTGGGTCCCTAATATTACCTAAATTCCAATCCCAGACAAACATCACAACAATAAATTGAAACAGGAATAAGATGCCCTCGAATCCAGCTGCTAGCACTGAGAGACGTTGTTGTTATCCCTATTTCCGAATAAAAATACATTAATCGTTAAACCATTACCCCAACCACTAAGGTCGAAGAGCCCAAGGAAACCGGGACACCAAAATAGATATTAATAAAACACTACGCGCCGTCGGTGAGCGGAGGTTTCCTTCCATCCCAAGCTAATTCCATCATCTAGTTCTTCCCCTTGCTAAAATCAAACTGACTACTCTCCCTCAACCAAGTCTCGAAGTCCTGCAGACGCGGTTCTTCAGCCTTGAGCTTCCGAACATCGACGCCGTACCCCGTCTTCTCGAAGAAGTCGAACATCGTGCCCACCTCCTTGGACAACCAGCGGACGCCGCGTCCCACGATCGTCCAGGACTGGGGGAGCTGCAGGCCCGCCACCTTGCGGAAGACGGCGCGCGCGTCGGCAAGCGTCAGCTCGTCGCCCGCGAGACCGATGGCGCGGCCCGCGTGCTTCTCCGGATGCAGTATGGCCTTGGCGCCGAAGACGCCGATGTCGCGCACGCTGACGAGCTGGAGCTTGGTGTCTGCCGGCATCGTCGCCCATAGGGCTGGCATCACGGACCCAATGCCTGACGTGGGGTTGAAGTTGTCCATGAATGCCACTGGACGCAAGATTGTGTACGTCATGGTGGGATTCTCCTCGCACGTCTTGCGAAGGTGGAGCTCAACTGTGATTTGAATTCCATCAGTATCTCATTTCGGCGTCTTATGTCTACTTCATAGTACTCGATGGTAAGAAACTTACTGTTATGCTTCGATACAAAATGGGGGACATCAGTAGGATTCTCCCAGCTACGCTCATCGCCCCCGCGGTCCACACTACTGAACACAAAATGCTTCACACCGTTCTTCGCCGAGGCGGTGATGAGCGCCTTCGCCTGGAGTTCTTCTCCCTCAGCCGGCGGGGTCGTGTACGAGAACACGGTGTCGATGTCCTTGTGGGCCGCGAAGATGGGCTCCGGGTTCTTCGTGTCACCTTCCACGACTTCCAGGTTCAGCGTCTTGCCGTACTTCGGTACGAGGGCCTGCGCGTTCTTCGACGATGCTGTCCGCGTCAGGGCGAGGACCTTTAGATTCGGGACTGAACCTGGCGAGGCACTAGAGAGTTGTGAGAGCTCTGAGAGCACGGCGCTGCCCTGCTGGCCTGTTGCGCCCACGAGCAGAATCTTACGTAGCGAGGATGCCATCTTTGATTAATTTTATCAGAGTCTTCTGGTTATGAATTAGGTTTGCGGTGAGTTAAGTTAGGTTAAGTATGAATTGTATCAGGGGGTTGGTTTTGTATATCGATGAGGGAAACGAGCCAACTCTTAAAGCGGACGACCAAGATATAATAACGTATTTCAGTCAGTCTAGGGTTCGTCAGAATACATCGATAGCCTCATGAAGCAGATTGGAATGCTGAAGAATCTCATATGTGAGGTAAAGGGGCTTTAGAATGGTCTTATATTAAGCTCATGACGTCAACCGGATTCCCGGTGGGGTTGTTCAACAGACTTACTATCGACGATAATGAAAGAAACGTGTGTAGTAGTGTGACGGGAAAAAGGACGCCGTTAATTCCGGCAGGAGTTAACGGTAGTATGTATATACATCCGCAACAGGTATACTTTCACAGGCATGGACGATATTTTTTTAAAATAAAAACAAAAAAATGAACTACAGCATATCATGTACGTGGGAAGTATAAGTAAGCAATTCAGCAACTATGTGGTCTGATGATGTTCGGTCCCGAGCCCCATTATTCAGCTCTATCCACATTCGGCCGAGTCCGCTGTCCGTTTTAGATACGGCTGATAGATAATACAAGAATCTATAATTCTTGGCCTTGTAATAACTCCAACCATGTTTATGCGCGAAGTGCCGACGCTTAGATAATAAATCTACCAAGCGTCGCTATGAAGTAAGTCTCTCACAAAACTGGTCCTTCCCAAGCCTCTCTCCTCAACCGACAAAGGCAGGCTTGTTTATGCGGAAGTGCGACTTCTCTCTCTTTCGCGAAGCCCGAGTTTTGAAGATGGTCGATGAATCTAAGACCTATTATTAGTCACCGAAGGTTCTTTCCGCCGGGCGGAACACTGACCTAGTATTATCAATTCTCGGTTCTAAGTAGAGATTCATTGTGCGATTATCCGCCTGCCAGCACCATTGGAGGAGACTCGACAACCACGAAGATACTTTCCCTCTTGCCCACTCCTCGCCAACCAAGACGTGCAATCCTCTGTCAAAGTCTTGTGCGTCGTTGCCCATGTGTTGACCTAGCAGATCCTCCTTGACCCAGTAGATCTCGAAATAGCCGAAAGGGACCCCGTCCCAGAGCCCAATGGCCGGGAAAGAGTGTTGGGAGTTCAGGGCGTCAGGAAGAAATTCCTCCCGGAATCCGCCCCAGAACGCAGACACGCGCGGGTTTGACAGCCACTCGTGCAGTAGTGAACGATCAGATAGCGAGCAGAGATGCGTAAGGTCGCTGTCTGTTTCTCCTTTTCCGACTGGTCCCAGGTGGGGAACCGGGTTCGGTGAAGTCGATGCTACCCGGAAAGAGAGATATTTCCCCGCACTTGGAATAAAGCGCGAGTAGAAGATTTCTCCCATACGGGGTGGCTTCTGCCGACGTGGATGTCGTATATTATTTGTGATGGTATACTGCAGAGGGGGTGGAGGGTAGTACGTTGGTAGATGCGACGAGGAATAATAAGGGCCAACAGGAAATATTGGCGCTGCTGTGAGCGTTGCAGGTACCAATGCTCCAGGGACGTCAATAATGCTATGTGAGGGTCCAATAGGCGAAGTAGACCGCTGGAATGCATCGTTGGTCACAGGTGAAGTCGGCCGACTTGTAATTGGAGAGCCGGGATAGGACGGCTGCTGCGCCTTCAAAGGCTGGAGTGTGAAGAGGAATATTCCACTAGGAATCTGCCAGAACACACGCCGAGTGACAAACATGTGATCCCATCCCCGTTCGTCGTGAAACCCGCTTCCGACCGAAGTATCGAAGCTGGTGATTAGGCCCATCCTTTCTAGCCTTGGAATCATATTCTTGCTGCGGAAAATACCTTCACGCTTAATCCTGATCCGCCAGTCACCCTTAGGTCTCGCGTCAGCGGGAGTAGACTTGGTCCGCTCACTATCGATATATGGCGCAGGCTCGGGCTGTTGAAAATACCAGTACAGAGATATCCACAACATCAAGGCAATTTGGCGAGATGGGCTTGCAGGGGGCTTGAAGTCACTGCTAGAGGGGTTGGATATGGACGAGATGAATATGGTATCATTTTGTAAGGTGGGTTGGCGGTATCGATGAGAGCGGCTCTGAGAGGAGTTGAAATCCCCGCCATTATCTTCACCAGCTGGTTGCTGCGGAACATTTTTAACGCCATCTTCTGTGTGTATTGCAACTGTCCACCCGGCAGGAAAGGGCGTGGGATGAGTATTGAGGTCATTATTTTTAAAAAATAAGCCACCAAAGACGGGTTGCACGGTGAAGGTCTGCCCATCCGGCAAGTGAACTGATGAGGGGGGCATGAGTCCAGAATAGGAATAGATGAGGCGCTAGAACACCACTTCAACTTTGGTCACAGCCCAATAAATGTGAGGGGTCGAGTAGCTAGAGCTATAGCAAAACAGTAAATCGTGAGTTCGCGATAGATACAGATGCAAAGTGTAAGAGAAACGATAATGTTTATATCTTAAAATGCAATCAATAATCCCCACCTGGGTATAGTTAGATGTTGGAAATACCCCAAGTTCCAAAAGAGTATGGGGATCACCACATTGGTTTAGTTCAATTCATAGCGTAGTAGCAGTTTTCGGCTTGGTCCGTGTGGTGAGATGGGATTAGTAAAAGCAGCACGCGGATAGGTAGGAAGGCAAAAGGGCAAGATCACGGGGAGTTCTCAACGTCATTCTGTCACGACGGTGACCTGATTGTAATCGGTGGGGCCATTTCTCGGGTTCGGGTAGGTAGCTGCAGTGGCCGTTGGGTGTTGCATGCATATTAAGTCATACATACCTCTCACAAATCCGGCGCTATAATTAGCTGAATATCACCACCTCGGCGTAGACCTCGAATTTGATGTAGTGGCATGTTTCGATAATGATGAGATGCAAAATTGCTGCGCTTAAAAACGAACAGCTGTTGTTTACATTATCAGATGTAAAGGGTTAAATGGGAAAAAAATAAAGATATTATAATTGCCCCTCATATTATATTAGTGCCGATCATCGGCCACTTGTAGAGCTCATGGGAATATATAAGCCCAGCAATTGACATGAGGATATCATGAGCCATGACTTTAAAGACAGGTCTTCAATGTTCACTTGATATGAATGCTAGTACAATTCTAGCATTGAATATAGGCACAATAATAAGTATGCTTCGTCTCTGAGGATGTTCATCCCAACCGAGTGGAACGTTTTAGCCGATCCCGTTTCACATATAATTATGTATATATCGAGTAATTCCACTCTCATAAAATGATACATATTCTACCTACATGTATTTATTCATCAATTGATATTCAACATTTATGTTCGGGATTGTCATCTTCATCAAGCCTCGAGTCAACTAATAAACATTATATAAATATTCTCCGCCCAGTCAGGAATGTGTAATTTATACGCCTTCCTGTGTCTATTTCCTCAGCATTACCTCTCATATACTCGAATTCGTCATGGCCTCGGATAAGAAATCAGAAGCTAACATGTATATCACCTGTCAAAGTAGTCTTTAAATATTCATTTACAAATTTAAATACCAAATACCAACAATCTATCTAACTTCAATGTCACTAATAATGTCACGTCACAGGTAGTCTAGATCCCCTCATATACAATGAGAGCATCTACATCGACAAGGCAGCACACAAGCATGGCATACTGGGCAGCATCGCCTTCGCCCGCGCAAAGCAGAATGGCGGCATCTTAACAGCAGATGAGTTCCAAAAGATAGAATCAGGGCTCCAGGCCATGATGAAGGAATGGGACGACGGCAGCTTCAAGATCATGCCGGGCGTTGATGAAGAGTATGTTCAACTTCTCATCTCACTACTCACCACCCTTCCTTCGCACAAGTTTATCGAGCATATGAAATCAACAGGCCAACCTCCCCTGCAGCATCCACACAGCCAACGAGCGCCGTCTAGGTGAGATCATCGACAAGGAGGTGGCCGGCAACCTGCACACAGGACGGAACCGCAACGAGCAGGTGGCATGCGACATGCGCAAGTGGCTGCGCGGCGAGCCGCGTAAGATCGAGACGCACCTCGCGACGTTCCTGCAGGTGACGGCGGAGCGCGCCGGGCTGCGGCGCGCTGGCGGGGAACCCGTTCGGCATCGATCGCGACATGATGGCAACGGAGCTCGGTTTGGTTCGAGAGCCTGCTCTGGAACTCGATGGGGGCGGTGGCGGACCGGGACTTCGTGGCCGAGACACTGCAGTGAGGGGGCCATGCTGATGCTGGTGCCGCACGTGTCGCGCTGGGCCGAGGACCTGATCATCCATCTTACTCGACGGGCGAGTTCTGCTTCATGCTCGCCGCCGAACATCGCCGACTACACTACCTCGCCCACAAGGGCGTGCGCCTTCCGCGAGACCCATCACATTACATCTCCGGGCCGCGTCGTCACGCTTTCGGAACAGACGAATAGAATACGCACCATGAACGAGCTGAACGTACGAGCAGCTTAAGTCCATCCATCCATACATACATACATGCATAGATGCTCGCTTCGAACACGACATCATCGCCTAGTAACTTCGACTACGGACGACCGCAAGCGTCGAGTTACGATCAGCCTCGGGTGGCAGGCACTAGCAAGAGCTGCGTGCCGGAGCAGATTGAGGTCTTGCGGGAAGATGTTGAAATAGCTAGATTTCGTACTATGCTATCCACGAAGAAATGACGCAAAGATGTTGATATCATATGTATTGGTTGTGGGAAAAATAAAAAAGGAAAGGCACGGTTTCATAGCACTTAATGAAGTAAAAGAATAAAATCAGAAGCGTGGGAAATACAGGCAAAATTTTTCCATTGCAAGTTTCTTAATTATTAGGGTCTTCTTGTATGCTCTAATAAAATACATTTATCCAAATCTGTTCTCTAGCTTCGTGCGTCAACTCCATTAAACTCTCAACCTATTGTCATTGGCCTCTCTGATTCATATCCCCGGCTAGCTCTTGGGTATCAAGTTCGATTATTTAGTCTTTCTTGTCTTGCGTCTCGTCTTTGGATTCGCTCTTCTGCTGGGTTTCCTTGTCGGCGTCCGCGGCATCTTCATCGTCTACAGCCTCCCGCTTTCTCTTACCATTCTCTTTCTCCAGGACTTTCTTGACCTCCTCGCCACCCAGGTCCTTCGTCTCATTCCAGTCTACGTCGTACTCTTCGGCTATAATTCGGATCTCCCTACGGAGAGCATTGGTATCATGGACGAGAGCTTCCCACTTCTGTGGCTCGAATCCCCGCTCCTGATACAAGATGTTTTGCCGCCGCGAGACGGTGATTTTCAATGCCGCTTGATAGCTTAGGTCTCGGCTGATAAACAAGAACCACAGATAACCACCCATGATAGTCGTCAACCCTGCAAGATACGTAACGGGTTCGACGAGATCCCAGCCCGCGTCGGTGTGAAACGTGACATAGTACACGGTACCCCACCATCCCGTCAACGCCGCAAAGCCGCCTTGCGCCAGCCGGTGAGCACCGCGATGCGCCAGCATGTCACAGTCTTGCTTAATCTTCGACAGCGACTCGATCGAACGAGACATCCGCCTGAGCCTGAGTCGCATATAGTGGGTGCGGTCATTGAAACTCGGCACTTCGACACGCAGCTCGGTGTTGAGCCCGGCGATGTGGATGAGGAATTCGCGTCCGCGCGCGGCATCCCGGATGAAGTCACCGATTTCAGTACTGCTAGACCAGCGGATCCAGTCCTGGTGCTCGGCGGGAGTTTCCTCGCCCTCACGACCAAGCCCCGAATACGAGGCGATATTGGAGTCGCTCTTCTCTTTTCTCTGGCCCTCTTCGTCGCGCTCCGAACCTTCGGCCACAAAGTATACGCTGGGCAGTTTTTCGTGGCCGTCGCTATCGTGGACGGTGGGTAACTCGGCCTGGATCAGACGTTCCAAATAGGAAAGGGGTTGTTGGGGATGCACAAGTAGTGCGAGCGGTTGTATGTCTTCATTCTGCGCGAGGGCCCGAAATTCGCCCTTGTTGCCATGTTCATCGTGGGTAGCATCGACGGGAAGCGGTAGAATCAGTTTCAGGAGCCGCGTCGGAGTTGTCAATAGTTTCCCTGGAAAGACAGTGAATGGTCAGTCTCTTGGTCGGCGATTAAAAGTTCGAGAACCAACTACCTTTGCTCATGGTCCTGTTCATGGTGCGATGGGGTTCATCGGCGGGTGGCTTGTCTGCGCCCTCCCTCTGCCATGGTCGCTTGATCTGGTTTTTAGTAGCCTCCTGGATGCTGGCCTCGACCTGCCGTTCGTGAGCGAGCTGGTCCCGCTCATTTGTTTCGCGAACTGATTCCTCGTCTATGAGATCCTTCATTCGGCGAGGCGAAGAAGTGATATGTCTAGAGTCCGAATGGGAACCGGATAACGGCCCTATTCGCCCTACTCGCAGCCATTGAACCGGGGCGGGAGAATGATGGCGTTGGTAACGATTAAAGCCGCGACTGCTGCTACAGCTAGCCAGCTGTCGAAAACTTGTGGCTGCTGTCAGCTGAGAGCATGCTCGAGTCGCATAGCTCATATTTCCTCGTCTGGACCATGAGGGTGACTTGGAGCGGAATGGTGTAGTTGTGTTGATATGGTGCCAACTAGACCACCGCGACGAAGAACTTGAAGTCGTTCATTCCCAACAGCCGCAGTCGCGAATCGGTGACGTCACGCATAATGGTGCCGTTCCCGGTTATGGCAAGTTATTTAGTGTGGGTTTGCCTATCGGGTAACTACGAGGGTAACTACCTACCCTGCCAACACAGCATACGTACCTACCATACTGGCCAACACGGCCTCGTTCAATTTGCTCAACTCGTTTAATTCGTGGACCGAGTTCTGGTCATTACAATCCGATAATGATTTTAAGAATCGCACGTGTAAAACGATCGTGTCGTGTGCCGTCATCGATGCGGGCCACAAGGGCTCACGTGACTCTTGCAAGAGCTAATCCAGCGCATTAAGGGGATGTTGGGCAAGATTTATGAGAGATGTCATAACAGATGCCATGTGTATGCGGTTCCAATACGTTCAACTATTCCAATTAACAACGTAGCTCGTGGGTTGCTCATTCGTCCCGCGTATCAGTCCGTAATGCTAACAGGATCTCCGATGTGATGGAAGCAAACCTGCTTAGAATAGGTACCTTTGTTCGTCAATCACGCGTCGGGGCGCCCTGCATTCTCGTATGAATCAATCCCCACCTTAACTATCACCTAAGATCTTATTTTCAGACAAAACATCCGACAGAACAGATAGAACCCAGCCGGAGAGGGGTGGAATTGACAAGACAGGTACCTATACGATTAGGTAGATATATCAAACAAGCAAGTTGCGGGTGCCATTGCCACCAGTTTCCGAGCCTCATCCGAGCCTCCATATACGTAGGTCCAAAAATATTCAATGTCTACTCTATATCCAATTAGATAGGTAAGTATCAGCAACTACAAGAAGTATCCAGATAGCACCGTTAAGCCTCAAGCACTTAAACTATCACAGTTTTACCTGATTTGAGTTTCATTATTTCATTCGAAATTTCTAATCTCAGGTATAAAGCTGCGCAATTCATACTCAATTAATAGCTTCGTTTGGGATCTTAATCAAGATGAGGGAAAAAAACAATGAGAACTGAAATTAAAAAGCCCACCAATCTAGCGATGGTACAAAGCAGTATTTTCGTTGCCTAGAGCGGAAGGGCGTGCGCCGCTCGGGCTCGGCGGCGAAAATGCGCAAAATTCTAATCGCCAATTGAGAGCGGAGTTCAACGTAGCTCTACATTTCCTTCTACTCTAGGGAGATAAGTGTTGTTATGTACTTCCCAACTACAGGCGTTAATCAATGTCAGCATCGAATCGCTAACTAGAGACCCTTTCCCGAGATCGCCTGCGAATATTAGAATATTAAGTGCAAAGGTACCGGTACCCCGAATTTTCAGCTTTGGTTAGGCTAAGTGGCTGAGCTGGCGCTAGGGATAGTTACTTCCCATTAGGGTCAATCAAGGTGATCAAAATAGCATGCAAATCATGTTGTTCTAGAACAAGATCGCCCCCTGGACCCCCGGAGCATTTGTACAATTTGTACAATGTACCGAGGTGTAACCGTCCAGCGACAAACGAGCCCTCCCGGAGTGAGCGCCGCAGCCAATGGGAAGGAAAAGCCGGAAAGGAGTGAGTTATGTCATAGTAGCAGATGCTGCATTTGACTGTCCAACTCTGCAATATGGAGTCTCTCGCTTGGCTCATCTTAAGCAATCACACGCTCGTGTTACTATGTACCTTGTATGGCAACCGTGGACTGCGCCCGATGCTAGCGCGGCCGCCGCACCCCAGCGCCTTTTATCCACTATCTGAGCGAACGACTCGTTGTCAAGTACTGAGGTACGGAAGTCAAGTATAGGGGAGCCGCAGAACAGACCAGGAAAGGGTTAGCTCCGAAGTCCAAACAAGCAAACAAGATTTTGTCAGGGGCTGAGTTTGTCGTTTGTCACAGATTGTAAGAGCGAGAGTAATTACCGCTAACTTACGGATCCGTACAGGGACGCACGTATCACCTACTGATAAGGACGCACGTGTCGCTTACAAGAACATGCTGTGTATATATATCTTGACAACTTGTTCGACCGGCAACCCATGGTCATGTCGTTCCAATGTCACGCCCGAACCTCGATATCGACAGAATCGGATAAAATGGAGTGTAGCAGAGACGAGATATTAACGCCACGGGCAATCAAGCGGATGGTTGCCGAGGGTCACGCCATTGTCATTTTCGAGGACCTCGTGCTTCGACTCGACTCGTGGCTCGGTAGACACCCTGGTGGCCGACTGGCAATCCTGCACATGATAGGCAAAGATGCCACCGATGAGATGACAGTGTAATTAATATAATCCGGGGTCGCGCCCATTTCCTTCCCAGCCGTCTCGTCTCGTGGTGGTGTCTGCATCAAGATGCGAGGTGTGAGCGAAGAATCCCCTGCGTTGCCCTAAGATACTAACGTGTTTTTTGTTGGGCGAAATGTAGCTACCACTCGGCCGCTACACTGAAAACCATGAAAGCCTTCCGGATAGGACGAAAACCTCCCGGTCCCTGGACCAACTTGACACCACCAATTAGAGGAGGCAGCTATCACGAACAGGAAGAGGTGGTCGTGGACGCTACCTCTGGTAGCATCGGGAAGGGCCCGTCCCCAACGCCCGAACGCAGCGTCAACGATGAGAATACGACTCAGACAAACCTATCACCCAATATTCGCAGGCGAACCCCTACTCGTGCAGTTAGCGATCCGGTGCCGACAGAGACCGTCAATATCCGACAATCCCCAACCGAATATGTAGATTCGACAGTTCAGCAAGAGATCAACCAAGATCTCCAAGACTACCCCTCCCTAGATCCCGCTGTGCAGCTAAACATCACCCACAAGTACCGAATCCTGCACCAGAAAATACGCGATCGAGGATTATACAACTGCGCCATATCGGAATATGGCAAAGAGCTTGCTCGATATGTCAGCCTGTTCGTCGTGAGCATGGTGGCGCTCCGCCATGGTTGGTACATGACTTCGGCGGCCTTCTTGGGCCTCTTCTGGGTTCGTCCAAGGCTTTCCAGGACCCCCCGATATCTGCTGACATCCTATGCGTAGCACCAAATCATGTTCACCGCACACGATGCAGGGCACCTCGCCATCACACACATCTTCGCCGTGGATACGCTCATTGGCCTGTTTATCGCCGACTTCTGCTGCGGCCTTTCGCTCGGGTGGTGGAAGAGTAGCCATAATGTCCATCATCTCGTGACAAACCATCCGGTCAGTTCGACAAAACCCATAGTCGTCACATCCTCTCTCTCGCTCTCGCTAACAGTGTTCCAGGAGCATGACCCAGATATTCAAAATGTCCCCCTCTTCGCGACGTGTCCTTCCTTCTTCCGGTCCACTTGTTCCACGTACTACGACAACTTCGTGTTCGTGTGGGATGCTGCAGCCGCTTTTCTGGTTCCGTACCAGCGCTACACCTACTACCCGATCATGGGCGTCGCTCGCTTCAACCTCTACCTCCTCTCCTGGCTGCACGTTCTCTCGACAAGATCATCTTCTCTCGGCCGCAGTAAGGCATGGTGGATCAGACCCACGGAGATCGCCTTCATCTGCTGCTACCTGTTTTTGTATGGATATTGCCTGGTTTGGCGTGCTCTGCCGACGTGGACGATCCGCGTTGCCTTTGTACTAGTATCGCACGTCATCACCATGCCCCTCCATGTCCAGATCACCCTATCCCACTGGGGTATGTCGACGTCCGAGCTCGGCGATGCCGAGTCGTTTCCCCAGCGCCAGCTGCGTACCACGATGGATGTTGACTGCCCGGCATGGCTTGATTTCATCCACGGCGGTCTGCAATTCCAGGCAGTCCATCACCTATTCCCAAGGGTTCCGCGGCACAATCTCCGCAAGGTTCAAATGCTGGTGAGAGAGTTCTGCGACGAAGTGGATATTCCTTACACGATCCTAGGATTCACTGATGGAAACCGCAAGGTGCTAGGGCGATTGGAAGAAGTCAGCGAGCAGCTTAAGAATCTGGTGCAATGCCAGAAATATATGGCCGAGACTGGGGAGAGCGGTCTACATTGATTGACACGCACGTGAGGTATCCATTTTCAGGAAGCCTGTATAATTTATGTAATTCATAATTCTATAGAACAAGAATTTTTCGTTAATCTCTTCCGGGATGTTCTATTTCGAGATCCGGGTGCCGTAAAGAGTGGCTTTCAGTAAGCTTAGTGACCTACACGTAAAAAGAGATGTTTGAAGTAGGAGGCTGGAATGTGGGCTGTCCTTTATTCTTATTAGATATGCTCGGAATGCTCGGATACTTTGTTGGGGCATCACTTATCCGCTTTAGGAAATACCCTGGCAAGCAGGTGGTTTGCTTAATCGCACAGCTGAAGTTTACTTAATAAAGTAAATGGTCCAAAAGGAGGGGTCGGAGACTTCCAAGGTTCTTCCATTGCGCAACGACTAAATAAGTAATAATAGCTTATGCAGTTTTACGGCCGTAAACGTGGATTAGTAATGCTACTTGGGCTGCGAGGCTAACGAACACCATATATGAGGGCCTGATGAACAACCCAGTTTAGATATCAACTTGCCAGGAAATCACACAGTACACAAGATAACCTACTTGCGGGTTATAATCTAGAAGTGACTGACACAGGTTCCATTACGAGACGATATCACGCCGATGTGCCCCTTCTCCTGTGCTTCTACATAGAACCTCACTTCAAGTGATGGACAATATGCTCTGCGCCCAAATCCGAGCTGCCAAGTTTAATCTTGGAAGATGGGACGGTCGGTTTCAAATCTAGTCATCTAATGTGATAGCCGATGCCAGCGGGGTCGTCTCAATTTCTTGAGATCAAGGATCCAGTACTCAGACGCTTTACAATCTACTACAGTCGTTGCTCGAGCCTGCAAGTAACCCCGATTATCATTTTTACATCCTCATGCAGTAAGTAGAGTGGATTAAAATATCGTGTTGCCCATGAGCACCGAGAAGAATTATGGTATCTTACGCAAAGCCTCTCGATGTGTATGCCAATGAACATGATTATGAGGAAATTCTCAAGCACGAAGTTACACATCGTAAGGGTAGAGACGATAAGATTGTGGTTAATACACCCTTCGGCTTTAACCTTAGTGATATGCATAGATAACACCGCACTAGATTCTGTCAAATCCATCACTAACCTAGACAGGTATGAATTTCAGCTGGAGGCAGTATAGAGCTGAGCTGTCACGTGGTATAAAAGGAATCAAATGTTGGCATCTACGCGGTCTGCTCTGCTTAAGGCGGTCCGAGTATTCAACAACTTTAGTAGAGTATATCGAGCTATATTCGTTTGTGATCGATGTATTAGAAGATTTACAGCAAGAGACCCAAGCGCCGTCGTATACCCGGAATATAGACCTGCCAATCAAGGAGTCGAGTGTTCCTAGAGTTATCGTAGCAAGAACTGAAGAAGATATCTCTATATTTCCGCAGGCCATCGGCCCCCCAATCAGCTGGCCTTGTCTGGTTATGAGTTTGAGATGGAACATGACATACGTCGCTTTATCTCGACGTTTTTGTTATTGGATTCTATATTCCGAAGAATGATCGATAAATAGAGTGAGAAGAACTTTTCAGCGTGCTTAAGCGAGCGGTCTGGAGGAATGTGAGTTTTGAATGGCCATGAGCCTCCGTTACTGTACAGTTAACGACTGAAGGATTTTCTGGGCTCCCTTTATAATTAGAGAATTTGACGATAGCTGCTACACAGGCCGGAGAGGTTTCATATTTGCTACCAAGTTCTCTCTGCTTGAACGTATTCAAAAACACTAGACAGTCAATTTGGGAAATCGCCAAGTTGCATATGCCGTATCGGTATGGCTACTACGAGCAAAAATGCCCCTCGACGATTCGAGAGCTTATCTCCGCGCTGATTGATCTATGATGAAGAAAACAGAGTATCTGACAACCATATCGAGATCGAGAAGGTGAGTTCCGAAACAAGAACTGTGTATTTCGCTCACTTCAGTGTCGGAGAGTTCCTTGCTCAGGAAGAACATTATCAGCCGCGTGAAGCTTTTCACTCGGTTAGGCAAAAATCGTGCTTATCTGTAGTTATGCATAGGCCAAGCATTTTCACTACATTAGTCTCTGTCGCAGACCAAATGCGTCCGTCAATTTCGTATTCTATCATGTTTTACAACCTACTGGGCCGCCCGCGCCCGCTCGCTCGGATCGGTAACAACTACATAAGAACGCCCGCAGAAGAAAGAAAGACTGGCGTGGACCCTTAATCGAATTCCGCATTTCGATGAAGCGAGGTGAGTGGCATTGATGCTCAAAACGAGATTCGTTATTTTACTCGGCCGTTTCACTTTGGTTGGTGTCAGCACCATTATGTGACGTTGTCGTTAGAGAGCTTATGAATGAACATCTACACTAGATCGCACCCAAGGAAAAAAAAACCAGGGCATTTTAGCTAAGGTTGATGCCGATGATGAGCTCGACTGTCTCATCACGCCTTGTAGCTCCCAAAAGAAAAGGCTCGTCTTTCGGATCTTCTAGAATCAGCGTTGGGATATTTGTTGTCTTGTTTCATTATGCATAAAGCCTCCGGCCAATGTAAAAAGCATTAATATATACTCTGTGATCTAAGCTAATTATTGTTACAGCATAGACTTACCAATCGCCGTGGTCATTAGATCCGGTACCCATCTAATTCGTCTAGTCCCGAAGATATTCATCTCTACAATCAAGTCGCAGACTTTTTCATTCTAGGACGGGTATTGTTTTGTCCATGCATCTTCCGCCATGATTAGCATCAGCCGTGGTTGTATAAGCCTAAATCCAATTATCTCGTCGTACGGTTGAATTAAGATTTTCCAATCATGTCAAGAGTGTTGTTGCTCTTATTCGTCCTTGTATTTCATTGTATAGTATTAAGTAGTCTTGCTTAGGGTGGACAGGTACTGCCTATAAGATGAACGACATCAGGGGTTCTAGTGTTGTACTGTTTTTGCCCGAGTAGTTCAACCCTGCCCATGGGGCTGTGAATACAATTCGATTATCTTGCGAAAACTTTGACGAGACCATCACCGCCGGCGCTGACGACCCAGCGACCGTCTTGGCTCCATACAACCGCACAAACGCCTTCGCCTCTCATGATACGGTGGCTGGTGATTTCTTGGGTACAGGTCCGTTTCTCCAGTGACCAGAACCGTAGGCTGGCGTCATGACCAGCCGACACGAGCTCTCGGCCATCTGGGCTAAGCGATAGGCTCGATATGGCGGCAGGATGAGCGAGCATGTTGTAGGTGCATTGGCCTACGTATCGTGTTAGAACGCTATCCACATTTGAGATTTGGATGTCGGACTTACCACTGTTGGCATCGAAGAGCCTGATGAACCGATCTTCGTGCCCGGATATGATTACGCCTTCGACACCACTACCCGAGGATCCGCTGCTGCCGGTAGGGCCACCGGCTTCTTCCTCGCCCAGGCCCGCGTTAGAGCTCTGCTCCAGACCAGCAGTTGTGGCAACAACGGCATTCACGCTCGTGGCCACCGTGTTGTCGTACGTTTCTAGGCTCGCCATAGAACCGATTTCCTCGCCCGTTCTCGTGTCGAAGACGATAATCGCAGCGTCAGAAAAGCTGACGACGAATGCCTCGCCGCTCGTCGAAAGAGGTGTGATGCACGTGGGCGAGGCCTTGGAGCCATCCGACCTTCGAATGTCATGGACGAGCGTCGAATGGAAGGGAGAATTGGAGGCCATGCTCGGCTGAGGGGAGCTGGGAAACTGCGAACCAGAGCTCATCGAATTGCCTCTAACACGTCCGCTACCGGCTGCACGTCTCCCCGTAGGTCCTGGCTGTGGAGACGTCAATTGAGGTGGCGCGCTCACTGCCCAGATCTTTACAACACCGTCAGCGGCGCCAGACGCCACCAGGATGCGGTCTGGGGTGCCATAAGGACTCGACTGCCCAAACAAGGTCCCAAGAGTGGCAGGGAGTACACAGATGGTCCAGACGGCATCGCTGTGTCCATCCAACGTCGCCTTCGGATCCACTCTGCCCCGTTCCCATACCCGAATTGTCGCATCCTGACCGCCAGAGAATATCCAGCCGTCGCCCTGGGCACGACCACCGGTAGAGAAATTAGGAGAAGGGGACCAAGAGGTCAGACATAGAACGGCACCAGTGTGTCCACGGTGAGTGAAATCGGCTGGGACGTCAAGATCGGACGATTGGGCGCCAAGGTGGCCAGGGTTTTCGCGAGGAATATGAAATCGCTTGATGAGACCATCGTCGCCGGCAGTGCAGATCTCGGGCTCACCCGGGCTTCCACCCCCCGAGAAGATGACGGCGCGGACGGCGTTGAGATGCCCACGGAGTCCGTACCGAAGCTTGAAGTTTGTGCTGTCTATCTTTTGGGCCATGGCATTGAGGGAAAGTTCCTGCTCGGTACTCCTTCTACGAGACAAGGAGCTTTTTCTACGATGGGAGTTGGGTCCACGATTAGGGGATTTGGGGATGTTTTCGGCAGCAGGGAAGACGTCGGTGTCGGGTCGTTGTGGAAATGGTTGGACGGGTTGTGCCGATCCAGGATCAGGAAAGGACGCTTCGTTAAAGTCCCAGCCTTCAGATTCGCCTATTCGCCTGTCCGTGGAGACCTGGGGAATGTCTGCTCGGGAGATGTCGTTGGCATGGTTTGTCCTGGAGAGCCGATCATCCTGGGGCCGGGTGTTTGAAGGAGCGACTGGCGCGGGCCAGTCGTTCGGATGCGAATACCCCCCGGCCGAGTTCTCCCCGGAACGAACCATGGGAGCTGACTGCAGCTCACTCGATTTGGGCGCCATGTTTGCAACACCACCAGCTGCTTGCATGGGCGGCCCATGATGGTTTGGATTGGGGGGAAGACGAGAAGCGGGGTCTTTGACATGGCTCTGATTCAGCCTCAGGGCTTGAAATGCGGCATCAAGAGGCTGCTGGCCCATGGGGAGACCGAAGTCGCCCTCCCTCAGGTCCTCCATCATAGGAAGCGGGGGCGACTCCCGAGGCGGCAGGGGATTCGCCGGTGTCATCAGCAGGTAGGAGAACTCGGCCTGGCACTGGTCTAAAAAGTTCCTCAGATCATCGCGGTCGCGCTCCTCGTCGCCTTGTATCCCCAGCAGCCCTTCAGGACGAGGCAGGCCATTTTTCAACTTGTCATTATTCGCTACAGGAGACACAGGTTAGTCCGTTTTCGGATTCGTCTCAAAACTAGTTGGGTGTGGCATACATCTCAGCTTCTCCTGGATCAATGCAGCCCTGTCGAGCTTGGGTGGTCGCTTCACAGAGTGGTCTGGCTGGGCCGCCGCGCGGGTGACGGCTTCGAGCTCGGTCGTCTGGTCTTTGATCTTCTTCTCGAGAATCTGAACGTATCTCTTCAACGCCTTCTGGGTGGCATCGCCGCGCCGTGCCGCACCCTCGAGCGCCGCGATCCTGCCCTTCATCTCTTGACGTTCGATCTCCCACGAGTTCCTATCTCGCTCGTGCCTATGCCACTCGGTCTGTAGAAATCGCATGACGCCCTGCAGAGTATATTCGGTGGCATGGGGCAGGTTATGTTGATGCATGGACGGGCCAGCTCCCGACATCTCCTGACCGGGGCCGGGGCCGGGGCCAGGGCCACCGACTCCGTTCCCGCCAGCACCCATAGGAGAGGCGTGTTGCCAGCTCATGGGATCTGATGACTAGCGCTTCAGCAGGGGTGGCGAGTCGGTGTTGAGCCCTCACACTCGTTTCACCGTCTAATCTGAGTAGAGCTGCTCGACATGCGCCTAAAGTGTTGATGGTAAGAGCTGCTGTTAGGACGAATATCACGCTTGCAACCAGAAGTCGCACAGAACCGGGAGGACGGAATCGAATCGAAGTGGGCGCGTATCCGCAGTGGACGGGACAGAGACACCTGCTTTTGTTTTGTTTTTGATTGGACAAGTTGGTGGTCGTATATAGTAATGGAAGAGGCAGCTATTTGATGGAAGAATCGAGGGCGAAATTGATGTCGAGACCGTAACGAAGAGCCACGAGGCAAGTCGGCGTGGTTCCTTTTCACGTTGGAGAGCGATCAACCGAAGGGCGCCGCTTGGTAGAAATTATAAAGCTGACTGGCGAGATGGGGAAGGAAAAAAAAGCAGTCCTGTGGCATGAAGAAAAGAAAGGAGTGTGAGTCGGCGGTCGCAAAGCGGTGGCAGTCGTGGTCGCCGATCGTGGTCGCCGTTATTCGTGTTGACACAACGTGAACTGCCGTGATGTAACACGCACGGGAGGTCGTAAAATAACAACTGACAGTGAAGGTTAAGAAAAAGAGGATGGCATATGTGGTTCTTGCTCGTGTGATGTCGTGTCGTGTCGTGTTGTGTCGTATCGGATCGTATCGCTGTCGTGCCTGCCCGTCCCAAGCGGTGCCAATCCCGTTGGTGAATCAATATTTTGTCGGTCGATGAATGGCAGACGTCAGGTTTGGTCTAGCGTGTGAAGAAGATCTGGTAGATGCTAGAGTTACTGGAAGATGGGTTATGTGGTCGGTTGCGACAAAAGCTCTCCTTGCTGCTCTTCTCACTACCTAAGGGGGGGCCCTTGGAGGAAAAAAAGAACTGCAGTAGGTAAAGGTCGGTACATCATCTGGTCATAGAAATGTGCGATGGGGTAGGTACTTTTCTGGGTTAGGTTCGAGGCACTGTAGCAGCCAAAACAGCCCCTGAGTTGAGCCAGTTGGGATGGGTCATGAGCTGAATTGTGCATGGGCCACCAAGATCTGCTATGCTGAGGTAATCTGTTCACCTTGAGCACGTGGCATCAGCGCCTTCAGCCACTTCTCCGCCACTTTCACACGCCACAAGTGTCTTTAGTACTGACCTGCTTTAGTGATATCTTGATTGTGCAACTCTCCACTTTCTGCATATCATATACAAGCTCGAACGATGCTCCCCGCTAGAGCGTGTTGCGGGGATGCATGGCGAGATACCTACATGTAGGTATGTAGGTAATCACAATAGCTACAATGTAGATCAATGTTCTAGTGTATGTATACCAGTTTGGAGGAGGGACACCTGAGCATCGTAGCGCGCGCAATGTTGCATCGAGCTACGATCCCAGCTTTGGAAGGTCGATTCCTGACCGACTAAACTATTTCTCTGGAGTCTTACGCCATGAGCACAGCAAGTCTTGTATCATGAAGATAGAACTTTGCATTGAATCTAGAATTCAGTAGAATGCAAGAACGCAATCAACCACCATATTCGTTTCCCAGCCCCGTTTTATCTACCTAGAGGTAGAGCGGAACGCCTTGTTTTGTCGCGTTCTGTCGCGTTCAAGTATTATTTCTAACGCAGATTTTTATAAGACAAGGTAACACATGAGCCTATTGGATGGCTCTTACACTTGAGGTTTTTTTGGTTCAAATACCCTGGAATCAGATACCTCGCGCTCGTAGGGCTACTAACAGGGCTGTACTACACTCGACCTGACGTCTCTGTCCTGCACGTTATGGATCAGTGAATTGCTATATTTAGTTGGATTACAAGATGGATATAGATGTCTTAGAGATACCTGTTTGCCATGAAAGTCACCGTGAGAGGTATACTAGTCACATACCTAGGCACTGTCCATCGTACGGGAAACTTCAGCGAACCAAAATTAATCGAGTTAGCCGGGCAATGTTAAGTTACAGTGCGACTAGTCAGCGACGTCAAGAAGTATACTTAAGTATGTATCCTTGGCGCGATAACCCCACGATCTACTGCGGAAAAAGTATTAGGTATTGTCTCGAGATGCCTCTTAGCGCTGTCTCATCTACAGTTCGCAGTACGGCACGGGCCGGGTCTTTTCCTGCATGAACGCTCGCTAGGCGGTGGAAAAAAAAAAGAACTCGACATGTGAAAGTGAGGGGTGGTGAACAGCAGGCAATAGTGATGACTTGATCATAACTCTGATTCAGTTTGGGTACGTCGGGGTATCGGGGGCACCCTCTTATTGGGTAGTTTATAATATTCCCGTCTGCCAAGAGATTATTGACCTAGTCTGGTTAGGTAGCTTACTCACTTAAACTCACCGATCTTTTGGGGGGTTCTAAAATCTGTTTAAGACGTTTCGTTAACCGGGTGCGACCTTCTGTTCAGACGTTGCATCGAGTTTCTAATTTCTGTTCCAGCAATTCATCTTACTTGACTCTAATTTTCCCGTCTATTCCTTGGCTTCAACATGGTGAACAGACCAGAGGATCCCAACGACACCACAGAAGCTCAAGAAGCGCGCGAAAAATTAGAGAACTTCTTGAAATGGTGTGTCGAAAGGTTTACAGACCCCCAGAATCACGTAAGCAAGCAGTCGTATCCTCGCCTCTCATGTACTACGCATGAGCGTCGCATCGCAGACGCCTCATACCTCACGCCTGCCGGCAACGATGTGTTTTTATTTATTTATTTATCATTCATGCGCTCATGTTATCCAAGGAATGGTCTTCGTCCATCATTAAGCAGCTATCCATTGTCTCGCAATCAGTGACGCCCCCCCATCCGCGGGCCACATTTCGGTTCACCGTCCAGCCCATCCATGCCAATGGTCTTGGCAACTTGCACGGAGGCTGCACCTCGACCATTTTTGATGTCTGCACCACCTTCCCGCTGCAGATGATCTCGCGCCCTGGCTTTTGGCAGCATGGCGGCGTAAGTCGCACGCTGAATGTCACCTACCTACGGCCGGTACCGATTGGTACTACCGTTGATATCGAGTGCGAGATTATGCATGCGGGGAAGAGGCTTAGCAGCCTACGGGGCGTTATGAGGGCAGTGACTGATGATGGCACACAAGGCCCCGTTCTAGCTGTCTGCGAACACGGCAAGGTTAATACTGACCCACCAGTTGAAAAGCTGTGAAGAGATTTGGGAGCTAGAAGGGGCAAAAGAAAAGGCTACAGTACTTGTTCATCGGCGGGTCGGCATGTTCGAAAATCTGGTGCCAAGTCCAGCGGAATCACGGATCGAGCAAGTTTGCAGAGCCACCACCGTCCTCTACGATTGTCTTGAAACCTCCTAATTTCGTCCTGGGCAATCTCATACAAGCAGACATTCTTCCCACGTCATAACGTAAACAGGGCTCCACGAATCGGGATCAACACGTTTTACTACAATAACTGACCAGGACCCTATATATAACACAGGTATCAAACCTAGTACCTTTCTTGTCAAAGTTGCTAGACCGAAAACCAACTGTAACAAACCTTACTTGTCCTCCTCGTCCTTTGTTATTATATTTTGTAAACGAAATATCGGGTGAACTTCACCTGTTAGAACTACTGTTTGTTATTGTTGCGGCGCCGTTAGTTGATGCAATCAATAAGTTCGAGGGATGGGAGCAATGCTTCTTGTACTTTTCTATAGAAGGACTGTTGGCTAAATTAACTACTGTTGATGTACTAGCTGCATTATCCTGCGTCTTAACGTCAGATTCATCCTTTACGAACATAGTCCAGGAGACTAGGTGCTCGAGCTTTTTGTTCCGCTGTTCCTGCGTCATAGGTGCATTTGATTTAAACACTTCTTCAATATGAACAAAAACTCGCCGGGTGCTTTCATAGAAACCTCAAGAGCGCGAACTTTGTCGGAGGTGAGAGAAAGCACTAATACAGTTACAGACTCTGGTAACTTGCTATCCCGGACCGTGCGGCCGCCGGGCAAGGCCAGAAGCGTAAGCAGCTCGCTGCGTAAGATGCACAATAGCGCCCATGTCCCACGTTGTTGGACCAAGTTTAAGGCATGCGGTTACATGCCATCGTAGGCCGCAGAAACTGTTCCAACTCTCCCCTTCAAGGAATTACCAAAGCAAAGGGGTTCCATAGTACAGCAACTTACGTATCATCCCCGCAATAGCCTGCACCTAATCTTTCTACCCGTCTTTATGCTCTTTTCATAAGTAGGGGATTGACAGTCCTCGGTAATATTATTATCCCACCAACTAGAATTGTCGTCAGATGGCGATACTAAAAGCTCCGGGCCGCCAAGGATCGTTTGAGTGACGCTTGTGGTGATGTCGCTGTAACAATTTAAAATCCCCTGGGAGCGGCTTACATTTGCTGTGGTCTGTACATATAGCCTTAATCTCGATAAAAGAAATCTTGCCCGAAGAACCGTTAGTAGAAGATTGCATTCGGTGCGGCAAATTTACAACACTCTCCTCCCCTATTGGAAAAGCGAAAAACCATAGGGGAAAGGCTGGCTACTAAGGCCTTTTCGTCATCGGCAGGAAGCGTGGGGAAGGAAAGGAAGGAAGAGGGAAAGTGGGCGATGGGTACCTTATGTATATGTTTACTCTATTACCCTCAAAAAGATGATGAATGCGGCTGAACCCGACCGGATGGGCAAACTAATGCACGAGCTAATTCTACTGATCTACATATACCCCCACGAGCTGGCAAGTACCGCGCTAGGCAAGGCTCAGCGCACGAGCCATGAGATGACACTCGCACTGAAATCTTTCTCGAGAAGAGATACTTCTTACTTACTAGGTGGGTTATAGGTTAGCGCGCCCAGATTACCTGACAACGATTCACTTTACTACTATCCGATGTAGCGGATCTGATCGTCAAGCCTGAGGGATTGCGACGGTTGGGATTGCGGTCCTTAAACATAGTCCAAGAAACCAATTCCTTGAACAGTTCGTCCCGCTTTTCCACAGATTGAACTTGAGTTTTCACCGTTTTAGGAATAGAAACAGAAATCTTGTTGGCGTCTGTAAGACGGGCCTCCAGAACGCGTACCATGCCATAAGTAAAAGATAACACGAATACAGTTGGGTCCGTAGATGACTTGCCATCCCGAACCGCGCGCCTGCAGGCAACCCTAAGTAGAGCTAGGAGAGTAAGAAGCTCACTGCGGAGAATGCAATTATGGTCAAGTTCCGGGTCCTCCATGTCATGGGTAGTAAGGATAGCACCATGGTCGAGCAAAGCCAATGATATAAGAATTGCGGTTACGTACCAACGTACGCCGCAAGCGCTACGCACACTTTCGCCATGAAGGAAGGACGTTAGCAATGTGTAAGATGTGAGCATTCTATAATAGTTAGTAAAATGTGACGGAGTAAAAACGACGGCGTTGTAACCTTCTCGTCGTAACAGTATGTATGGTACGTGTTCCAGAAAATAAAAACATCATATAACCTACGTATCGTCTTCGATATAGCCTGCGCACTCAATCTCTGTTTCAACCTTATCCATTGCTTCGGTAAGAGCCGAACAAACCTCAGTAACTGGACTAGCCCACCAGCTAAAATTGGGAAGAGCTGGCGATTGGAAAGTGTTCCGGAGAGTGTAACTAACCGGAATCGGAGGCACAGCCTTCTTTAACATCTCGAAGTCGTCACTTGGGAGCGATATAAACTTGTTCCAATTTGTAGTCGTAATCGTGACTGTACGACTGTTGGAGGGGTTATTTGGAGCGACGGCAACAGCTTCTAAACTAGCTGGTCATCGTTTGCAAGGGTGTAAATCATGGGACGAAAGCTAGCTACTAGGGCATTTTTCTTGTTCGCGCGCACGGGTCTTAAATGAAGGGAGAGAGTCAGTAAAAGGCATTTTGGGATCGTTGGCGTGTGTTGTAACTAATTAATTGAGGTGGTTAATCGCAAGAAATGTAAGTAAAGGAAGGACGGGCGATAGGCAATAGCATACATATTGTGGGGTCTGCGGTATAAAGAAATCGGGTGTGGGCCAAAGGCTACACGCAGACACCATCGCTTCTCCATCTATATACCTATTCAATTAGCTGAACTTATTTATCCCCTCATTTTGGGTGTAGGAATGAGGTATGTTTACTCTCCCAAAGACTTTGGGAAGCATAAGCTGTGTTACCCAGGGTGGGGTGCAACCCGACCAGACGGGCAAACTAACACGAGCTAACTCACTAGCTACAGTACGTACCGTGAAGCCGAATAAGGATGTAGGTACACAATCTCTTCCACCAAATTTATTTCTTCTCCTGCTCCAGTCACATAAATATGGCGTCCTCTGCGCGACAGGCGCCTTACAAAGACTTCCTCCAACCCGCTCTGCAACGACGTTTCGCCGGTACTGCCACCATCCTCGTCGGTCTCGCCTATTTTGAGTCTGTCACCCTCTCCAGCTGGAGATCCTGTATGTCCATCCAGTACTGCAATCCACTGCGCGCACCGCGCTTCCTCTCCTCTCCTCTCCTCTCCGCTAACCACGCATCCGTCCCTCTAGTCATCTGGTCATGGTTTCCCTTGGGTCTCCCCGGCCTGCGGGCCCTGGCCATCTTCCTCTGCGTCCTACCCATCATCATCCTTCGCATCGCTCACGCACACATGGGCGTTCGAACCTCCAACTCGCCCTTTGAGGCCTTGACCAACATCGTACTGCCCTTCTCCACCTTCGAGACCGTCCTGACCTACGTCATTTCCGCTTTGTTCTTCAGCCAAATCTACCTCAAATCCACGCCCGAAGAGGCGGGCATTCGTTGGATTTCTTACGCCACTGGCCGTGCACGCCTAAATGAGCATGCCGTGTTCTATACCGTCAATTTCATTGTTCTAGGCCTCGCTCAGGGTATCATTCATGTAGCATCAGATCAGAATCGCCTAGTGTTAGGAACAGTCCAGCCGCGGCCCGAAGGTGAGGACGGAAACGACGGAAATGCAGCCCAACCAGCACCACCGGAACATTGGTCTACCAAGATTGGCCAATGGACCCCTATCCTGATTGTGCGATGTGGCATGCTGGCCATCAGTGTCTCTGCGGCTAACTACATCGCGCTATACCATTTTCTCCGAGTCCATGCGTGGCGCTCGTCCATGTGGCTCTTCCGCTTTGTATACTCTGACCTCCCGCGATATAATCTCCCTCCAGGCAACGCGCCTTGGAGCTTTTGGATGTTGGGACGAACAATCTGGGCCTCGTTCCTCTTGGCGCTTCTCTGGTACTTTGCCAATACTACAATTCGGGTGCAACTTACGCGTGAGCCGCTCAAGAATGACCAGCCGTTGACCGCCGAGTCCAAGGACCCCAACGGCAGCTTGTTGAATGGATTGAAAAGCAAAAAGCCCAGAATATTCGTAAGTGCTGACCATGATTGGAAATGTTAACTTCTCCCGCTCACAAACTGCTTAGGCTTTTGCTACGTGGGAGCTTGCTTTCATCGCACGAGACTACACTGTGAGACGGCAATCCATCTTCGAAGACATCGACAGAAAGGACGGGCCCATATGGTCCCACATTTACGCATCATGCCTTGACACCGTCAAGGACATTGAGCGCAAAATTGACAACTACCAAAATCCACCTGTACCTGCTCCTGAAGCGGAGCGGGCCGCAGCGCAGACGCAGGCCCGTGAGCGCATGCCCCGGCCCCTACGAACGAACGATGTGTATGCCGGGAGACCCGTCGACAAGACATACCTGATTCTAGATACGGTCTCCAAAGTTGTCACGTCTCCAGGTAAAACGCCGATCGAAGATTGGGCGCCCGTCATCAAAAAGCAGGCCGTCAAAGTGGCCGATCGAGTCATGACCAGAGAGCAGAGGGAGGCAATTCAACCTCAGGCTGTACGGGGCTACTTGGCAACCCTCGCCGTCCGAGTGATGGCTCTCCCCTTCTTAGGCCCCGTCTTCCAACAGACTTTTGGTCGACAGTTAGCCAAAGCAGTTCTGGGAAGCCCGTATGCCGAGACCAGCGTGTATATCAACGCGGCATACGCCCTGTCACGCTTGGCTGTGTGCAGTTTAACCGAGGACAGGTATGGAAACGTACAGAGGGACGTACCGTCCATCATACGGACGTTCACGATGGTCATTAGGAAGCTCGAGGCATTCCGAGACGGTTTCCCGATGCATTGGACGGACATGAGCCAGAGCCGAGAGTGTCCCGAGGTAACGGAGGTGTTAACGGCCCTGAAGGTCGGACTCGGGTCCCTCGTGACAGCGTTCGCCCAGTATAGTAATGATCTCCGGCTCAGCCGGGCGGATATGAGGTTAGCGCGAGAAGCGGCGGCGATACCGCAGGAAGGGGTGCAATAGGAACAAAGGCGACTGGAGATGCATTAACTAGGTAGGCTAGTGGGTGCAGCTCTTGACTGCCTTTCATAGGGCTCTTAGTATGGATAAGCTACATTGACAGCCCCTTCAAACTATCTTAATCACAAGATAGAGCATGGTCTGCCTAAGGATAAAAACCCAAATTCTTGGTCGTTGTGATTTTGAGGTTAGCGGTCATGATACACTTTGTAAACAAAAGATACCTATATCCATCCTTGTGGCTGGAGCTACGCGAGCGGCTAATCGCCGATACTGCTTCAGCCACTACCTCTCTCTTATTATGAATTTTCACGTGGTCTTGCGTAGTGATGTCCGATGTTGTCGCATGTCAAATTGCTTGACTAGAGAAAGCAAGGTGGCCTGTAGCTGTCTTTCTCTATACCCTAGCAATTTGAAGCCTATGTCTACAGGATGATAACGGCGTAGCGCGGCGCTATACACTATGCATAGGTAACTCAGGGCAAGAGTACTATTAATCACGAGGTTGTTAAATTATTTTTGGTAGAAAAAATGCTGTTGATTTGTCTCAATGCCTTTTTGCCAATTCAGTATCTCTCGAGCCTCTGTCGAGTAAAGTAGGTAGATATAGCTGAATTTCCACCAAATATCCCCTGCCTGTACAAGTATTAGCGCGGCGCTACATCATTATCGTCCTGTATTACGGAACATGGAAGTCCTGCACTTACCCGGTACAGTAAAGCCTAGAACTTCGATTCCGCCCAACTAAATAGACTAATTCCAATACGACCGACTCCTCACAACAGGTAGATGTAGCTATGCTTACAACAACCTTTCATATGAGTTTCTAATCAAGACGAAGGTTTCCAACGACTGCCGCCCGCCAAATCGGCGCCGCACGTCGCGACTCGACCAACCATGACCACACGATAGCCTACATCTGGTGATTTTCCATATCACCACCCGTGAGCAATTATACATCACAATGATAAGCACCCGGCTCGCGTCGCGCATTGCTTACAACTTCGTCTACGGCCTACTCTGCTTCATCTTAACCGCCTTGCTCCTCGTCGTCCCCGGCGATTTCATCCGCCAGGCCCTGACCACCACCCACCAGGTCATCAACCTCATCGTCATCGCCATCGTCTACGTCATCACCATCATCATTGTCCTATTCGTCTACCTCCTCAGACTCTACGTGACCCGCACCGTGCTCGCCTCCATCCCCAAGCCATGGATCCCCACCGAGAAGGGCGATGTCAACAACGAGGCGCGCAACATGATTGTCGGAAGCCTGAGCGATAGTGCTGCCATAGCTTGGAAAGCCCGCCCACGGGTTATTACGCCTGCCGAAGCTCTGTCAATCGCGGCAGATGGCGCTACAGCGGTTGATAATGCAGATGTCGCGCAGACTAGGGACACCCGTCGATCGCTTCAGCTATTTAGATCGAAACCTCCGGCGGCCGTGGGGAATGAGGTGTCTACTACTTCGCCACAGCCGCGACCTGTTTGGGGTGAAGTAGAGCACTACGGATGGGGCTCTCCCGCATCGCCAGACCTGCCGAATCTCCAGTATGCCACCGTATTGGCAGAGCTACCAAACCTCATCGAGGCCAAAGCCGTCGCACAGGCCCCGCCAGATCCGGATTCGGCGCTGACGCCTCCAGTTCTAGACGCCGAAGCCGTGATGCTGCTTCAACGCGCTCCGAACATGACTATGCGGGGCTACATAGCGCACCTCACCGAACTTAACGTCTTGCCTACTTCGCAGGATCTTGCGCACTTCCTAGATCTGTACGAGCGAGTTCGATTCTCGGGTCGTCCTATGTCCAATGCGACTTTCAGGCGACTCATGCATCTCTTTGCCGAGCTATTACGCGCTATGCGGCCGCTAGACCCGGCTGTGCTCTACGATTCGCGAGACGACGATAGCAGTAATTTCCGCTTCGATGGGCACATCGACGATGACGCCCCACAGGATTCCAACCCGACGACACGCACGTCGAGCATCCGCAGCGCCTACAGCTTTGACCGGAGCAGCACGCATTCGTCGCACCATCGCGCGGCGCGACTGGGTGTGCGGAACTCATCGGTCGGCACGCGCCATCAGTATCGCACGGCGCCCACGACGCCACGGAGCAAAGTCGAGGGGACGTGTGGTTCACGCTCTCCGAGTAGCACTAGTAGCGCGAGCAGTTTTACGCAGTCCCGGCGGCCGTATTCTGTCGGGCAGACGTCGAGCGTGAGCCTCGGGTCCATGTCCCAGGGGTCGGTGATTCGACTTGCTATGGCTCAGGATACGGGGGATCTGCCTTATGTGCTGCGATTGACTGACACGCTTTGAGGCTCAGCGTACCGTAGGATGGTGGAATAGGAGGATGAAATAAAAATCGGAATAGGAACACCCCTGAGAGGGAGAAGAAAATATGATCATCCATCCAAGAAGCGGTCTTCCTTCCTACATTGCGAGGCGCTCATACTCGAGTGTACGGCACCATGGGCGCATATGGGAATGGAATAGAACAGGTAAACCTAGCGAAGTCACGCGCAAATTAAATGACATATAATCATATTTAAATAATTGTAATAAAATCTAAAACATCGTAAATCCGAATACTGCAAATACTACAGAAACCACGACTGTAGACTTTAAAACACCGTATTTGAGCTTCAGAAGTGATTGAATTACTGGTGTGGGTGGTGGTGATAGTAGTGGCAGTAGTAAATCGAAGTAGGCATGTCATTTAATTTGCCCATGACGTTGCTTAGTATACAGTGGGTGGGGAAGCACACTAACATAGGTATTTCCGTCGCTGATTATCAGTGTAGCAACGGCATGATAAATCTTGCTTCGTGATGTGAAGGGGTAAAATAATGAGGGTAAGAGGTTAAGGATGGAGACAACCTTCAAGCAAAAGCTAAGTATGGCTTTATAAACAAATTAACTGTTGGTTACTTATTTGTTTGCTTTTTTGTGTACCTACCCTGTGCAGCTGGTAGTGGCTTAGGTAAGTCTAACTACCTAGGTAGCTTCAAGGCATGTGCCAGACAGGTCCGGTACCCTTACGACTTCTCCCCTTCTCTCATATGAATCAATACCATCACCATCACCCAACGGCGCCATCTCGATCGAGGTCATTAATTTGACCATTCTGTTGGTAGTCACTCTTTTCGTTTCGTCGTATTTGCCCTTCGAATTACTTTTGTCAGCCAGCCTCGAGTCGCATATCGCATTCGAACCGCCTTCTTCCTCTCGCTTGCCATGTCGTTCGACCAGCTTTCCTCGGTAGAGTCCGGCCGCCGGTCGAACAATGGCGCCTACTCCGACGATCCCGAGTTCTCCAGCCTCTCGCAGGGCCTGATGAACCAGCTGTTCCACCTGCAAGGCAACATCTCAAAGCTGCGCACCGACATTAGCCTCCTCGGCACCAAGCGGGATAACCCGCGCCTGCGCGAGCGCGTATCTGGCGTCCTGGAGGAGTCCACTGCACAGTTCAAGGACGTCGGCGAGGGTGTAAAGAAGATTCAGGGTTGGGGCGACGTCACTGTAAGTGAAATCCGGCATTGGCAATACCGTCTATGCAATGACGAGGTATAGCTGACGACTCCGTCGTGAATTTCAGCCCACGCAGAAATACTCCCAGCAGAAACTCTCCCGCGATTTCAAGGCCGCTCTCGTCGAATTCCAGTCGCTGCAACGAACCGCCCTGGAGAAGCAGCGCGCTTCCGTCTCCGCAGCCAAGGTCGCTCTCGACAACGACGCCACCGGGGACGCCGGGGCTGCCGGCCAGCACGGGGAGCAGCTCCAGCTCCAGCAGCAGCAGGAGCAGATCCATCTGGCCCCGCAGGACGAGGTCGACTTCCAGGATGCCCTCATCAGCGAGCGCGAGGACGAGATCAGACATATCGAGGAAGGCGTGAGCGATCTCAACGTCCTCTTCCAGCAGGTCGCGCAGATCGTGAGCGAGCAGGGCGAGCAGCTTACGACGATAGAAAACAATGTCGTCAACGTCCGTGATGACACGCGCGGGGCAGACGTCGAGCTGCGGAGCGCCGCGCGGTATCAGAAGAATGCGCGGAGCAAGGCCTGCTGCCTGCTTTTGGTGCTGGCTGTCATCCTGACTATTGTGCTGTTGGCTGTATTTTTGGGATGAGGGACACGCCTGCCTTTTTCTTTTTTTTTTGTTGAGCAGGCTTACGGCCTATGGATTGGTGTTTGGCGTTCCGGGGATCGAGCAGGGAGGGTATGATTGACCTGGGGCAATACTGTGTTTGTTATGCTTTGAAGTACTGCAAGCCGAATATACCTCGTCTTGGTTTATATATAGTATCGATCTGTGTCCCTTTTGCATATCTACAGAAGGCTGAGCGACCCTTGTCTGGCCTGGGCCTGGATATATATGTGTACATGATAGTATACAAGTGATATACGCTGCTTTGATATTGAGAACGCTATAGTTAGTTGATTTTACAACTATGGCTTGTCCTTTATCCCTGCACTGAGACCAAAGTGGTGGCAGGCCGACTTGTGTTCTGCCCAGTCAGTTAAGAGCCTCAAGCAGAATAGGTACTCTAGATGTTCTCCTCTTCAACAGATTCCATCCCATCACAACCACGACCTCCCTCTAGGTCTCCTCCTTTCCCAACACCCGCCGCCACGGTCGTATGATGGAGAATTCAACACCGGTACATCTCTCCCGCAACTTCGACTGCACGGGCATGAACGCCTTCAGCCCCCTCGCGAACCCGGCGCTCGTCGCCGAGGAGGCAAGCCAGTACAGGTGTAGCGCGGCCGGTAGGTCCAGCGTCGCCGGCCCGATCACGGCCGCCAGGCCGACCATGCTCACGTAGAATGTGGCTTTTGCTCGCTCCCCGAGCCGTATTCTATGGTCTGCCCCGGACAAGGTTTGCGCTTGTACACTCCGGGGACGTCGCCCCATTGCCACGCGCAGTCGGTCCGAGAACTGCTCCCCGGACTTGGGGAGTAGGTTGTAGACCAGCGTTGCGGAGAGAAGCAGGGGAAGGACGTGATACGGGTCCGCGACCGTCAGGTCCGTGAACCACAGGCATCCCTCGATCCTCAGGCTCGGATCTACGACCGCCGCCGCCGCCGCCGTGCGCGCCGTCTCCGCGACCGAGGAGAGCGTCGCGGGGTCAGCCACGGCGTCCACAATATCGCCTGCTGCTGGCGGTAACGTCGCGGAATCCGTTGTGTGCCCCCCAGCAGGCCCGGCTATCAACGATCCGATCAAGCCCCTCGGCCCACCGCACAGCCGTCGTACGCCGTCGATGGCCAGCAACCAGACCGGGAAGCTCGCCACGCCACTATACAGTCGCCACTCCTGCAGGCCCAATTTGCGGTAAATGCGGCGCAAGACCCGGTCCTGTCGCTTCTGTACTTCGGACATGACTTGCGAGCGGGCGACCCCCTCCCGCGCAACGTCGTCCTGCAGACGCGCGTTCCATGCCTGGAGCAAGGGCCCGGACTCGGTGCGCCGGCGTAGAATGCGTTGCGTGTAGACCTGGAAAGGAAGTCGGAAGACGGCCCCTACGGCGAATGCTACCAAAGGAATAGTGAGGAACCATGGTAGGCCTGAGATGGTGTGTGTCTCGACGATGAGATTCTGTGTCCCCTCTATGGCCGCGCCGAGGCTCGTCTGCCAGTGGTAGTAGGATCGATGGCCACGGTGGACGATGTATTGGGTGTGATTGAAAGGGTGTGAGGATAATGAGGGGCGGGTGACTCGCAGGAGATGAAGACTCCGTATTGAGCTCATTTTGTGGTTCATTGAGACGCCCTTCTTTCATGAATGAGTTTGGGTGAGAATTGACTTATGGCTTATGTTATATTGCATGGGGATCGTGAAGTGAACTTTGGAAGGGTGGTCTCATGATAAGAATACCTAAGTCATTGAAAGCCAATCGAATTTGATAATGATTGATTATACAAGTATTGAAAACGGGTAACTAACAACTAACTAACATGTTGTTATTTCTATACATCAAACCATGAACTTTTAGTTGTGAACTCTACGAAGTACAATACATTGTTAGTATGGAAAGGCCAAGCTATAAATGCCCCACATCTGCAGGGATCTTGTGGGGTACACATACTTAACAGTCCACCAACCGCCCGCCCACTTTACTTTACTTGGGGGGTGCGAGTCGAATCCGAATTAGATCCCCCACAGCCAACTCCAACGTTCCTACTCCTCGACTCGAAGGTGCCGAGCACCTCTTAGACATGGATCCTTTGACATTGTTGGTTACGGGTGCTGTCATCGGCGTCAGTCCCTTCGCCGCTATTGCGCTGTGGCATGTCGTGCCCATGCTATGTCACGCTTTCTTCGCGACTTTGGGATCGTGTGTCGGCTGGTACCTGCGAAGAAAAACCGATGGGCGTCGTGCCCTGATAATACGCGCTACCGAGGACGGCGAGGCGAGCCTTCGAGACAAAACCAAGTCCAGCAGTACATCGACGGGTGGTGCGCCTGGTGGTGGCGGGGAGAAGGAGCACGCTGGGGAGAATGACGGAGAATGGGATGGCATCGTTGGGTTCTTCCATCCTTTCTGCAATGCCGGCGGCGGCGGCGAGCGTGTCTTGTGGGCCGCCGTGCGTGCAACCCAGCAGAGGTGGCCCAAAGCAAAGATTGTCGTCTACACCGGCGATCATGACGTTTCCAAGGAGAAGATGCTCTCTCGTGTCAAGGTCGGCTCAGCCTCTAGCCATCAATCAGTGCCTGCGAATGCCTACTAATTTAATCCACCTTCTACAGAACACTTTTAGCATCGATATACATCCCCCTACCATTCACTTCCTCTACCTCTCCACCCGACGATGGCTCCTCGCTTCTACTTGGCCACACGCAACATTGCTGGGACAGTCTATAGGCTCGCTGGTCACGGGTTGGGACGCTTTCTCTCTTCTTGTCCCCGACATCTTTGTCGATACGGTCGGCTACGCCTTCACCCTCGGCCTGAGCAAGCTGCTATTTCCAAATGTACCCACCGCCGCTTACGTGCACTACCCGACCATCTCGACAGATATGCTCGCTTCTCTCGATCCTAAGAGTGCGGTTGGAAATCAAGGAGTCAATGCCGGAAAGGGGGTCGGGTTCAAGGGTGCCGTCAAGCGGCATTACTGGAAATGGTTCGCCTCCCTGTACTCACGCATGGGAGCCTCGGTTGATGTGGTCATGACCAATTCGACCTGGACACAAGCTCACATCCAGAGCCTATGGGGTCCTCTTCGTGAACAAAGAAACCGCCAGCATCAGATCGCCGTAGTGTATCCACCGTGTGCAGTCAGTGATATTGAGGAAGCCATCGAACTAACTGAAAAGAGTGAGAAGAATCGCGAGAAGTGCATAGTGTACATCGCCCAGTTCCGACCCGAGAAGAACCACCAGCTCATCTTAAACTCGTTTGCCGAGTTTATCAAATCCGACTCGCCGGCCAGCAAAGACGCCAAGCTTGTACTCCTCGGTAGTGTCAGAGACGACAACGACTCACGGCGCGTTTACCAGCTACGACTTCTCGTCAACGAGCTCCATATCAAGGACCGCGTCGTCTTCAAGCTCGATGCTCCCTGGTCTGAGGTCCTCGAGTGGTTAGGCAAGGCCTACGTCGGCGTGAACGGCATGTGGAACGAGCATTTCGGCATCGGTGTGGTCGAGTACCAGGCTGCTGGTCTCATTTCCGTCGTCCATAATAGTGGAGGCCCTAAGCTTGACATCGTGACCGATGTCGATGAACAGCCGACAGGTGAGTCGAGTCGAGTCGAGTGCGGGGCTCAGTCAGATGTGTGTGTGTGCTAATTAATGATGGGCAGGATTTCACGCTACCACCACCACGGAGTATGCCGAGGGCTTCGAGAAGGCCTTTTCCCATCCTAACCCGCTTGCCGTCCGACTGAGAGCGCGGAAGTCGTCCCAGAGATTCACCGAGGAGGAATTTGCGAGACGGTGGCTGGTCGAGTTGCAGAAGCTCGTCACGGCGAAATTATTGTGATTTGGATTTGGCGATGAACGGCATAGATGATGATGTATGGCTTGTTAGTTGCATGGTGGGCGATACCCCTGGAATTTTACAAAAGGCATGGGAATGGGGTTTCGGAGTTTAGCTGTGGCCTCGCTTTGCTTGGGATCTCTTTAATGGAGGGATGGGAGGAATAGAAGACGAAGACGAAGACGAAGACGATGAGGAAGAAACATGGGTACCGTTTAAACCAGATCTGTGTGTTCTAAAGCAGAGCGAATACGAAAACGCTCGTAATAAGAGAATGTCATATTGCAGAGATGCGCCTATTGACAGCGGAAGTGGATAAGAGGAGGAAAAGATGAGAGCGAGAGCAATATGCTCTATATCCTGATTTTACCCCTTGAGATGGGCGTATTAAGGATACATAAGAGGAATTATTCTAGCCTAGCCCTGTAGACGAGCTAATTATACACCAATATAAATAGGTACCTATCTATCTATCTTTGTTATTCTATTCCTATGCTCTTACATAAATACAGAACCCGATTGTACTCTACAACGTTAGTCCCCCACTGGCAACCTGTCTATTCTCGGAAGCAGCCTCGAACCGGCCGTCGGGTCGAACCCGGACCCCTTGCACGGCGCTCCCGGCCAGGGGCACCCACGTGACGTTGTGGCCCTTGGCGGCCAGGCTCGCGGCCACGGCCGTGTCGAAGCCGACCTCCAGCACCGCCGTGTTGGGTATCAGCTGGTCGTGGACGCGCTTCGCGCCCACGGCCTCGCCCATGCTCTCGTTGAGCTCCAGCACGCGCCACGCGACCTGTGTTGTCGCGCTGATGATCCGTGATCCGCCTGCTGCTCCCACGGCAGCGAATAAACGGTCGCCGCCTTTGTTGTTGTTGTTGATGTTGTTGCTGCTGTTCTCGTCGGGTAAGGTGATGATGAGCGGCGTGATGGAAGACAAAGGTCTCTTCCCCGCCCGGATGAAGTTGGCCGGGCTCGGCGGGAATCCGAACTCGTTCCGCAGACCGGGGATCGAGAAGTCGTTCATCTCGTTGTTCAGTATCACGCCCGTAGACGGAACCATGAGCAAGTTTCCGAAGAGAAGGTTGATCGTCGTCGTGCTGGAGACCGCCATCCCGGTGCCGTCCGCTGTCGTTATGTGCGAGGTCCCGTGTCCCGACGCAGTGTATCTCATCGGGGTACCCTTCCCCCCGGACGCATAGTTCTCTACAGGCTGGGTGCTGTTGTCGAGGATGTGCGACCGCGTCGCCGCTGCGCGTCGCGAGGAGAGCATGAGATCTTCGTACGCTGATACCTTTACAAAGGCGGGGTCGCCCAGTTCTTGCCGCGCCCCGTACGCGAAGCGCATCGCCTCGTCGAAGCGGTGCATCGTTAGGTTGAAATCGGCTGTGTCTTCTGTCGGGTACCCTTCCATTGTCTTGAGTGCGCTGAGGCTGACTGCCCCGCTTGTTGGCGACCCCATGGAATAGATGTTGAAGCCTCGGTAGGTGATGTTCAGTGCCTCCCGCTTGATGGCTTTGTACTCGGCGAGGTCTGACAGCGTCATGGTACCGTTGTACTTTTGGATAATCGCGATCGTTGCTTCGGCTATGCAGTGGTTAGCTTGGGTGAAGTTGATTGAGAGGTTGCGAAAGGGGTGACTGACCTATCTCTCCCGTGTAGAACACATCGGCGCCGTGCTTGGCAACCTTTTGCAGTGTCCTGTGTTCTTGTTAATTTCCTGCTGTCTCTTCCCTTTTGTCATCTCCGGATGGTCCTTACTCTCCGTAGCGTTTCCTGTACATGGTTTCGCCCATAGTCAGGAGGGTACCTGCACCCAAGTCAGTCAATAACTCCGGCGTAGCCAAGAGGAAATAGAAGAACTGCACCATTAGGAGCGAAATCTTGAGCCCACGACGGGTCTTCTACCAAGAAGTTCCAGCCCGAGGCTTGAACGCCGGCTTCCATATACCGTATCGTATCCTCCGTTACGGTGAAGCCGTTCTGAGCTACGAGAGCAGCTGGTTCGACGACGGTGTGCCACGGTAGAGCGCCGAATTTCTGATGTGCGAATTCCAATCCCCTCAACTCGCCCGGCACACCAGCCGCCAGGCCCCCGAACACACTGCCCTTTACGTTGTCTCTGTACATGTCCTCAAAGGCGGCTGCGGGGGCCGACTCCCGGTAGTCGATCGCGGTGTACTCCCCACTCTCATCCCGGATTAGAGCGAAGCCTCCGCCACCCAAGCCCGAGTGGTACATGCCGATCACGCCCACGCACAGCTGGGTTCCTATGAACGCGTCTACTGCATTTCCCTGAGATATGTTATCATCAAGTATCGAATGATTCAGAGCCGGCCTGGAGGTTCTTGCGATGATATGCCAGAGAACAACCTTCAGATGCTTTTCAAAGTGCTACTTACTCCGAGGGCCAATAGGTCGATGCCGATTTGGCTGCAGACTTCACTTTCGCACGCGACGGCGCCCCGGCGGCCAGATGCGACGGTTTCAAGCACGGCCTGTCCGGTGCTTTCCCATTGGCGATTGGGGAACGCATTGCTGGGTGATGCTGTCAACAGCAGAAGCAGTAGGCTCTGCGGCAGATCGGACAATGGTTCTAGTGTTGTTAGTTGGTGTCGGTGGTACAAGGATGATTGAATACATACTCATTGTACCTAGTAAGACCACACGTGGATGAACTCAGATGGCCTGAGATGAAGGCTTCGACAAAGATGAAAACAGATTCTCAAACACTAAATGACTACCTACCCTCTCAACAACGCTAAACAGGAACTCCGGAATCATGGGACCTGGGTCGCGAGTAAGACTTATTAATGATAAAAGATAGTGAGGCGAAGGGTAGAGGTAGAACAAGCTCGATATGCTTGCCCCATATTCTACTGAATCAAGCATAGGCTCGATACCAGACGTTCGGAAAGATAGGTATCTCGAACCAATCTAGAAACTAAAGAAGGTACTTTTAATCAAGTGTGGTAATTAGTAGATTCGCATGTACACTTGCACCCAGTTAAACTTTAGGTAATGTCTAATGTACACGTGAGCTTGATAAGGAATTACCGGATGCGTTAGCTTAGAGGTCCTGATGTGGAGTTGCCGACCGAGCTGCCGCTTGCCGCCCGAGACAATTGGAGGCCCGGATGACCGATAGCCGCTGCCGTCGGGGTTTAGAGCTCGTATGTGACACATTATCATGCACACACATTATCGCATGTAACAAGATTTTATACTGTATTATGGTATGTACGACAAGGGGATCATGTTCTTTCTGTTCCCTGTTCCCTTTACTCGATGCCAATTTCTACCACAGTTCACTTCTCATTCGGCGGGACTGCTATTGTCTCCACCATTACATTTTGATACAAGTACTGACCGATGCCTTACTTCAGTATGCAATAACAAGCTGGCGAAGCATATGCGGCAAGGGCTAGAAATCTAGGGCTTGGAAGGCTATTCAATTTGCAATAATATACGAGAGCATTAAGGACGCCATACAAGTCCAGTCCTCTCTTTCAACCCTCGCGACAATCTAGTCCCATATATACGAAAGCTTCGCTATTGCTGCTTGGTTTCGTTCGCAAGATCTAGCCCGTCTTGCCTCGTACTACTTGTTTTCGTGATTAGGCAAGGACGGGTAGCTGAGTCGGCGATCTGCCGCTCATATGGGTAAGCCCGTATGACAGCGTATCAGCCTAGGAATACTAACATCAAGTTTATCATACAAGCCACAAGCAAGGTTTTTAAGTTCAGTCTTCGCTACGTGAAACACAAAAATACGGAATACCCTTCGCACAGCTGCTTTTCCTACAACTCGTGGACTATCCATCATTATTAAAAATCTAAGAAAAATCGGGATTATCGTCCATTGCAATGAATAATTTAACCATAACTATACTTTGATAACCACGTAGACTATATAACCTGTAGAAAATTGAGTTCTGATGTGCAAGTCAGGAAAAAGAAAATTTGGAAAAAAGAAGGGAAAAAGAAAAGGTAAGAAAAAAGGGGGGGGATGTGTAAACAATACCTCCTTTTTAGGTTAAACTAGGTTCCGGAGACCGTTTTTGATTAAAGATCATGTTAGTTGTATGATGCTCAAGAGGATACCACATTTTCAAGACCGTCTCAACCCTTCACACTCATAAAGTTCCAGGAGTAGAATAAATAATATAGTAAACGACAACACCCTATTGCTTCCCTTTGCGTTCTATTTTCAACACTACCATTCATACTACTAACATACATTTCGCATTTCTACGAGCAATCACCTCAACCGTGACACACGCTAATGTACCTAAGGTGCCTTCGGCTCGTTCTTTTGATACGATGCGCAAAACTAGGAGCTCTAGCTTGATCCTAAAACAATCAGCAAAGAAAAAGAAAGAAAGAAAAAAGTAGCACGGTTCAGCAACTCACGTGTTCTTACCAAAGCCTATGAACTTAATCTCTTCCCCGCTATTCGTCTAAAAACTATTCCTTGCCTCAGTAGATACGCAGCAAGCTATAATAACTAGATAACTCCACGAGATTAGGTAGTCCTTGATCGGCGCTATAACAACCTCCAAGGATTAGGGAAGCTTGGCTTTCACTTTATAGGATTTCCCTTCTGAAAAGCTTGAACTCGTAGTGATTCATAGTCCTAAGAGAAGGTTTGAAGAGTTTTAATCTGTATGCAAATATTGTTCTATCTCAGGCGTGTCGAATGAATTAGGGTAAAGGCAGCTACAAGTCTAAGATCGTAATTATGAAGCACTTTACAATTACGCTACTGTGTCACTTATTATTACGTGTGAAAAGTAAGTGCTGCAAACAGTTATTATAAGGCTACCGTTTTCCTCTTGTGACTTTGTTTAGGTCGAAGAGTGTAGCGTTGAATATCTATTCTAGGTCGGTGGCTTCAATATTTGTGAGTTTCCTGGTGTCGAGTTAGTACAAGATATCTATCAGGTGCTGTCGGTCGCGTCATCGTGGATGCTATCATCTTGCTGTTCCATTATTCGCATCGTTGTTAGGCTCGCTAACTGTGCGAATGTGACGAAAAGGAGTGCTTCCATACGTTCATTTGATGGATATCTATGCTACAAATGAGCGAATGTAGAGTTCAACGAACTGAAGGAGCCCCTGAGCTAGGAGCTACGTTGAAACGGGTCTGGTATATAGGCATCTACAATTTGGATGAGAAAAATGGTGACGCATCCGGTTCCTTTGGTCGACCCTGTAGCTGCCTTAGAAAACAGAAAAGAAGGGAAGATGAAATCAATGTTCATGGCTCCCTTTCAGTTATTAAATTTTCGTCTAAAGAAAAGACCTGCTTGATGCGCACAGGGAAATATTGGGCTTTCTGCTGCGTCAACCTGCTTATGAGCTTCCTGTTTACCATGCTTGAAAATGAAGCTACGTAGTATCTGTGAGAGTTTCTTATTTTGGACACCTGAATACACCGGTTCATATGTATTGAGATAATTATAGCAATACGATCATATCTGTGAAATGTCAATAGCGAAAGGCTCTTGGCTTGCTACCCAGCTCCTGCATGATACAAGACCTCTTCTTCCGTTGTCTCGTCTAACTCTTCCGTCACGCACCTCAATGGTACACTATTCAGTCGCCATGGTTGCTACGTTCATGCAGTAAGTTCTTCCCGTAATGACAAAGTTTTGCGTGCGTATTTGACATACCGTTTACTAGACTTGGCGGTGAGGACCTGCATAGTTCTAGAAGCTGCCGATTTACATAGCCTACTAAATTTCCTTTGTTCGAATGGTTGCCGCATGCATGCACTACACCAGCACTTATCCTACGCTCCTGATCAGCGAGGGGCTATTGACGGAGTCAATAGCTCATCTGGCTGGGTTGGGTCACCTCCTACAGGAGCGAGCTTATGTACCTAATCGCCATGACTATAACTACTTTGGCTTACTAGCATGACATTCAGCGAGAGAGACGATATGTAGGTCAGCCGGATGTGAGTTGCTTACTCAGTAACCACGAGGGGATCAGGATTGTCTTAAACTTATCATTGGATATGTGCCTGCCCTCGTTCAATTCGCCAGAAAAAGCATTCGATTCGAATCCTGACAATGCTGTATGGCGGTGAGGCTGTTATAACTGGAGCGAGCCACTGCCCCTCACCTGCGTCGAAGTCGTTATTCCCAAGGCCTTGGTCATCGTAACCGACACGGATCGTAACTGTAGTGCCTTGGATGGGTAGGCTTGGCGGTGAGAAGGAATGCCGTATCATAGAATCAGTATTGATTGGAGCTATCATGGATAACATTAGAGCCGTTATCACCGCCTACGTCCTTCCCACGGGCAAAAGTTTCGATAGATATAAGCTGTCAAGCATGACGCCTTAGGTGTACTCGGAATCCGCGGGCCGCGAGACGCCAAGAAACTCATTCTCATCTAGGGTTGAAGTACTTTGTAGAAGACAAATCGTGTTGATGCGATTAGCAAATGCCATCCTCAGAATAGACAGGCGAATAAGATGGGATAGACAAGTATCAACCGGGCTAACCTCCAAAAAAGGATTTATCGTTAATGGCGGACGGAGGCCGACTATCCCAAGAGATACCTTTTACCAAGAAATAGCTGCCTGGAGCATGATAGGGGAATATCTCTAGTTACTAAGTGTCTAACTTGGCACCCACCTGAATTTCACAAGGCGCGCAAGCTAAGCGGATGCAATGTTTTAGAACTCAACCGTGCAAAATGCTGCACAATGGAGCTACGGAGAGTGAGGTGGGGGGAAAAGAGAGCACCGGCGTAGGAAAAGCTCGGCGAATAGGCGGTTTGAGATGCCCACATTGGGATAAGAAAGCGAACTAACAACGAAATCCGTGGCCCCTCGATCATATATGTACATACTACCGAGGCCGGGAATCGGGATCGGTTTCGCTTGATAATGATTTTACATGACTATATTAGAGGCGTGTATTTCACGCACGGTGATTATCAAAAGTCCTAATTTGCGAAGGGAGAGAAACCTATTCAGGGACTGGCGCTATCTATATAAGTACCTAAGGTGATGGATTGACCGAGGTACCTACCGGGGTTATAGATTTATACTGGCAACTATAATTGGCCTAACCGTAACTAAGAGTTAATTCAGGTACACGCAGTGTCTTAATTAAGGTTTGGGTAAGGGTTGCTAGGCCTTACCTACTTCGTACAGAGGCTGCTTGTTATCACACAATGTCGAATTTCAACACGAGCCAAAACAGATCGATGTAGACTGAAAGGGGTACCTACTCCACGTCATACAATAAATGGGGTTTTTTCTTCTTTTTGGGATCTAATGCTCTCGAATTAGACCTTAGCACCAGATAATGATTGTCTTAGTCAACGTCATTGGCTCCCGTAGTGGAACGGCCAATGGAACCTTCAATTGGACCGACGGATACATTTCGACAAAAATTCGCTACAATCCAACAAAACGGACACGCAGTAGAACCCGCCTTACGGTTTGAAAAGTCGGTCGACATTCGCTTCTATGGTATCCAGACTCGGAAGACCGAGAGATGTTCCCGACATTTCCCCCTGCCTATGTATATTACTACTTGACTTGATGTGTATGCACTGCAAACATCTAACCGTCGGACCTTTCCGGGTGGGTCGCCTCGTGGCTTGAAAGGTACCTACCTGTCACTGCTTATCTCACTAGTACTGTAGGTATCTACTCAAGCTGGCCCTTTGGGACATGTATGGAGGCAACGCCAGATGCCTCGGCTTCTCAGCCTTACCCATCTCCACCTCAATGCACATCGTACCCAAGCGAGCCACACAACGACGCAATCGTGCGTTTGACCTCGAGTGGATCGTCCTCGGCTCATCAGGGATTTCGGGGGGCTGCTCCAGTCTTTGCCAGCATAGCTCCCGACCCTGCCAAACACGCGAATCCCGGCGTCACCGGCACCCACGCGCACCACAGGCACCACAGCGGGGTCTAGTATTGCTCCGATAGTGCATAGTGCATCCCCGTCGCAGTAGTGCCATTCGTCACGACGCCGTCTCCTCGGTACAGCAGGTTGTGAAAACCATATATTATACCTCTCCCCACCGTCGTAACTCTTGCATGTGAATAGTTCAGCCATTCAAGATATCTAGAGAGAGGGAAAAAAGCGAAAACATGGCGACAATAACACCTATCCCATCACCACCAGGTCTCCCCATTGTCGGCAATGCCACTCAAATTGACCCTGTCGCCCAACGCCGCTCCTTTTCTGATTTCGCTGACAAGTATGGTATGTGTTGACGAAATATGCAAGTAACAGCACGGGTGAACCTAACTTACTCACACTTTTTGCAGGCGAGATTTATCGTCTACACCTCCCTGGTCAAAGGACCCTAGTCATGGCCAATAGCCACCGATTGATCAACGAGCTGTGCGACGAGAAGCGCTTCGCCAAAATACCAAATGGAGTTCTCGAGGTTCGTCATTTCCCATTCCGTCGTGTATTGCTTGTTGCTCATCTGAAATGCAGGAAATTCGAAATGGTGTACACGATGGGCTATTCACAGTAAGTCTCACAACATTGTGGGGTTGGTCTGCTGTGTGCTAACGGCCATAATTAAGGCGAAGCCAGGCGAGGAGGCTTGGGGTATCGCCCATCGCGTGCTGATGCCAGCGGTAAGTCGTTCCATGCTATTGTATACTGATATTCGTACTAACCAGTTGCTTAGTATGTTCTTCATGTTCTCTTCTATCCTGCTATGTTTAGTGGCGAGGGTATACAGCTCGAAAGGCTAAGACGGTACTGACACTCACAGATTCGGACCAGTGTCTATACGTGGCATGTTCGAGGAAATGCATGACATTGCAACCCAGATGGCATTAAAATTCGCTCGCTATGGACCTAGCACGCCAATTCCGGCATCCGACGACTTCACCCGCTTGGCTCTCGATACGCTTGCTCTGTGCTCCATGGGTTTTCGCTTCAACAGCTTCTACACCAAGGAGCTGCACCCCATGATTGAGGCTATGGGTGGCTTTTTAACAGAATCTGGAAAACGCCCTAGTCGAGTACTGCCGTCTTTCTTTTACCGAGCCGATGATGCAAAATACTGGCAGGATATTGAGATTCTGAGAAATACGGCCCAAGAGGTTCTCGAATCGAGAAAGAAGCACCCTGATGACCGCAAAGATCTTCTCAACGCCATGCTCAAAGGCGTCGACCCGAAGACCGGAAAACATATGAGCGATTCCAGCATCATCGACAATCTGATTACGTTTCTTATCGCCGGGCACGAGACGACTTCCGGGACCCTCTCATTTGCGTTTTACAGATTATTGAAGAACCCGGAATCGTATCAGAAAGTCCAAAACGAGGTCGATGAAGTTATTGGGAAAGGTCCTATCACTGTCGAACATCTCTCCAAGCTACCCTATATCACGGCTGTACGTATCTGCTCGTTCTGTACCAAGGAGCTTGGCTAATACCCTATTAGGTTCTACGTGAAACGCTGCGACTTGATTCTCCTATTTCGGTATTTGGTGTGGTTTCCCTCGAAGACCAGCTGTTAGCTGGGAGATACCCCGTTACTAAAGACGAGCCGATGGCCTTGTTCCTCGCTCGCGCTCATCTTGACCCGGCTGTCTGGGGCGACGATGCTAATGATTTCAAGCCGGAGAGAATGTTAGATGAGCCGTTCAATAAGCTACCGAAGAATGCTTGGAAACCATTCGGGAATGGAGCCCGAGCCTGCATCGGGCGACCGTTTGCCATGCAAGAAGCAATTCTAGCCATGGCTGTGCTCTTCCAGAACTTCAACTTCGTGATGCACGATCCCACTTATAATTTGGCTATTAAGCAAACGTTGACCATTAAGCCTGACAACTTTCTTATGCGGGCCATCATCCGCGATGGCATGTCGCCAACCCAGCTGGAACACCGTCTAGCCGGTAACGGCTTCACCAAGGAATCATCCAAGCTACACACCGAGGATTCATCTACAACAGTAGGAAAGGGACAGAAGCTTACCGTCCTATATGGCAGCAACAGCGGTACTTGCGAGTCATTGGCGCAAAGGCTAGCTAGCGACGCTTCTCGCCATGGTTTTACCGTTGATAAGGTAGACTGTTTGGATTCGGCCAACGGCGCGCTTCCAAAGAATCAGCCGGTGATCGTCATCACAGCATCATATGAAGGAGAGCCGCCCGACAATGCAGCTCTTTTTTGCTCCTGGATCGCCAGTTCTAAAGATGAGAAACTGCTCGAAGGGGTAGATTACGCCGTCTTTGGTGTTGGTCACCATGACTGGGCTCAGACGTTTCATCGTATTCCTAAACTTGTTGACACTAAGCTTGAGGAGAACGGAGCTTCCCGTATCGCAGATATGGGGCTCTCGGACGCCGGGTCGACTGATACCTTCACTGATTTTGAAACATGGGAAGATAACGTTCTTTGGCCAGCCCTTCACAAAAAATACGGCACTGAGAAATCGAACGACATCCAATCTGCAGGCTTGAGCGTAGAAGTTACAAACCCGCGAACGTCGACTCTCCGTCAAGATGTTATGGAAGCATTTGTAGTGGAAACTCGCAAATTAACGGCCGATGGTGAGCCTGTCAAGAAACATATTGAGATTGCTCTACCCAGCGGCCAGACCTACCGATCAGGTGACTATTTGGCAGTTTTGCCTATCAATCCTAAGTCCGTGGTACAGCGCGTGATGCGGCGCTTCAAGCTGGCATGGGATTCCCATATCACAATCGCAGGTGCTGCCAACACGCCTTTGCCTACCGATACTTCCCTTCCAGCGCAGAGCGTCTTCAGCGCATATGTTGAATTGGCCCAGCCAGCAACAAAGAGGGTAAGTACAATGATCGCATTAACAGAATATATTCGCTAACGTTGAGAACAGAACATTGTTGCTCTGGCAGAGACTGCCACTAAGCAAGAAGACAAGGACGCCTTGAAGAAATTTGTAGACGAGGATTACGCAGAGATATTAGAGAAGCGTATCTCAATCCTCGATCTACTAGAGAAATTCCCCGCTATTGAGCTCCCTCTAGGAATGTTCCTCGCTATGCTTCCGCCTATGCGCGTGCGACAATAGTAAGTCAATTCCAAGTCCAAAGTAGAAGAAGTGGCATTTTCGCTTACAATCCACAGCTCCATCTCCTCTTCTCCGCTGTGGAACCCGTCACACGTTACCCTGACGTTCTCCGTACTCGAAGCGCCCTCGAAATCCGGGCAGGGCACCCACGTGGGCGTCGCCTCGTCATACTTGGACTCCCTCGAGCCTGGTGACAAGCTGCACGTCGCCGTGCGACAGTCCCACGCCGCGTTCCACTTGCCGCAGAACCCCGAGAGCACCCCCGTCATCTGCATCGCCGCGGGAACCGGCATCAGCCCCTTCCGCGGCTTCATTCAAGAGCGAGCCGAGATGATCGCCGCGGGCCGCAAGCTTGCCCCGGCTCTACTTCTGGTCGGATGCCGCAGACCCGGCCGCGACGACCTGTACGCTGACGAGTTGGCGGAATGGGAGAAGGCCGGCGCCGTTACTGTTAAGAGGGCATATAGTCGGGACACCGAGAAGTCTAACGGAGCCAAGTATGTGCAGGACCTAGTTCATCTTCACCACGACGAGGTGGTGCCCCTGTGGAACCAGAATGCTAGACTGTATATTTGTGGCTCGCGCGCCATCGGTGAGGGCGTCAAGGCCGAGGTCGTCAAGTTGGTCCTGAACAAAGAGAAAGAGGATGGTAAGGATACTACTGAAGAAGGTGTCAAGGAGTGGTGGGAGGGGTTGAGGAATGTGCGATATGCGACTGATGTGTTTGATTAATTGACCTTAGAAGCATTGTCGCTTGTATATGAGCGTTAGAATATTGGTCATTTATGATTATTATATAGATATTAATGTAGCTTGGATCCATTTCTTGGGCCACGATCGTCATCATTGCCGAATATGAAGTAGAGCACCACACTAATGCGAGTGAGCGATTCATTCTATGAATGAGGGATGACCAAGCACGTAGCCAAAGGCAACATCTTAAACGATCGAAGTCATATTACAACAAAAGGATATCTGTATGTACATGACCTGACTCAGGAAGAAGAAATTTATTTTCACTACAAGTTAGGTCGAGACAACCTGACCGTCAAACACCGCAAACTTTGAAGCCATTGCCATGTGAGGAATGGAGATATCTTTGGTAGGTGAAAGATTTAACAATATAACTCTCTTCGGAACAGCAGCTGCGGAGTAGTGCGATACTATAGAATACCATCGCTCTCTCCTGATCAGCAAATTCTCCAATAAATGAAGACTTGCATCAGAGAATCCCGAGCGAACCACTACCAGAACAGACGGGGAGATCGAGTCGTATATATACCCAAGCTTGGAATAATGTTCCTGTCCGGGACTTTCAATATAATAAGTGACGATATTATTTGGCTAACATTATGCTGACAAAGCATATTCAGTCACTGAATTATATTAACAAAATCTCGTAACCGTCACTTAAATCCGTAGACTTGGGGTTGCATTATCGTCGTTTCTTCGCATATTTGAAGTATGTATGCAGGCTATTAATATTTTTTCTGACTGCCATTCTTCAGCGTAGGGACGGAAAATCAGGCTAATTCTTTCTTTTCACTTAGGCTTCAGAACTTTAATAAGATAGATCAGTGCTGCAATAGTAAGAGTGGAAGCTCAAGATACGTTGATATACAAACATATAAGCCTAATGAGTGATTAGAAATTGTCATGATCGTCGTTTGTTTTTTATCTGTAATGTAATAAAGGAGGTTAGCCTTGAGGGAATGGAAAGTACTATAGCCGATTAATCGCGCCCTCCTTTGGGACCTGCCCTTGGCTGTTTTTATAGTTCGAGTTTAACGAAGATCAGATACGAGCACTGATACCCTTTTTGTCACAGCTAGGAAAGTATAATAAGCGCTATATTTTCTTCGGAGATGTCTCGAATAGTAATAAAGATCGAGTGTCATATTTGCCTTCTTCCTCGGTCGCGTACCCATGTAGACGGACGCCTCGTTTTTGTGCCAGTGGACGAATTTGAAAGAAAAAGATCTTGATGTTTCCATTATCTCATGCTTAAAATTAGTATTATGCGTTGTCTTGGGTGTCTAGTAACTACTACACTGTAAAAGATCTGTGAATACATTCCTTGGTGGCTTTTAGATAAGCTCGCCGATAATCGGCTATTCTCGCATGCGCGACTGTCAGCTTGCTTTCATTCGCAATGAGAATTTCGCTCTGAATAATAGCCTTCATCAGGATATAGCGGCTGAAAGCTGCTTACTTTACCTAGTTTGAAGTCATAGATGTTATCTTTCAGGTCAGAATACCAGGGCCATTGGAAAGTTGTCGTGACTGGGAAACGACCTCTTGAATGCCTTACGCTCTTCGCCCATTTCTTCTCTCTTTCTTTTTTTCCCTCCTCCTTTCTTTCCTTTTTTTTTTCTCTTACTGACACTTGCCATTCTTGTAGATGTCCGTCCCTAAGGCCGGACAGGCTTGAACCGGATACTGAAAGACGAGTTTATATTGTCACAAGGGTTAGAGTACCAGGGCTTGGAAGGGTATTCAATATTGCAATAATCTTCTTGGGCATCAAGGAGGCATAGGAGTCCAAGTTCTTCTCTCGAGACTAGCGGCGAATCTAGGGTTTTTATACACGAATGGGTTCGCTCTTTACGAAACAGATCACTCTAGGGTGCTACTCGTCCTCCAGGTTCGAATCATCCTATAACAGTGGCAATCTGGAGAACAAACTACTAGATACTAGATCCTACGCTAAAAACCACGCAAGCTACATAGCAGGTAGGCTGCTGAGATAGACGTCTTTCCCTTTACTAGTTGTGTATATAAGCTAGTTATCAGCTTGCTTAGACAAATGAGTGAACACTAATTACACTCGAGTCTCTTTTCCAGCCAAACAGCGGAATGACTCCAAATATATCAGATACGGTCCTATGGCGCGAATGTATGGAATTAGCGCGCGTGGGTTTCTGATGTATGGTCAAGAAAAGGGCTAACACACATGTCAAGAAGTTAAATTGCCTTCCTTTTTGGTAAGGAAGTATAACTAAGCAAAAACTAAGATTGACTGGTTTGAAAAAACTCGCTAGAAAATTCCCATAGTTCTAAATAAAAAAATGAAACTTTATATTTGGGACTACTCCTGCAACCATGACCTTAGATCGCATGCATGTAGCTATATCACCCGGGTCCTTTAACCCACCCAAAGCACCGACCTTATCAGATGCTTCAACAAGAGTATTATATAATAGGATGGTGTCCATCAAAGTGTTCTGTCGTCCTTCACGCGCAAGAATATGCGTTTACAATTACCGCGAGCAGGTTCGTGGCTATTAAGAACTACTTCATCAAGTAGAACATAGTTAAAATGCATCTAAAATTAAGCAAGACATTGAGTGTGTAGGTGTGGGCGGTTAATCTCCTCCCCCCAGGCCCTCGTTGGTGAAACCCCTTGCTACCCACACATATGTCTAATATGTGTAATGACCCTTCTCGATCGACTAGGCCATCAGAAAACTACTACCCGCACTTCTTTAATACATAGGTCTGACTATATAGAAAATAGGTTTCTTCCCGTTTAGTTTCTGACTTGGCATGGAAAGCTTTGTCCAACCAGTTAGTGAACAATGATGCGCTGGTCTTTGTTGTCAAACACCAACTCGCATTTAAAACAGTAATCCGTGACTATCTTGTTGTAAGTTTCATAACAAGGCATTTGTTTCTTGGATTGAAAAACTACTTAAACACGTATCCTCTGGCTTCTCATTAAAATCCTCTCTTTGCATCATCTTCGATTAACAAGTCATCAACATAGTACGCATCAAAACATACAACATTAGAGACATTGATTGTCTATACCTTTTTACCTCCTCGATCTTCATTAAGGCAAATCTCTTTAACCAATACAATGTCGTCAACTCGTAGTAACCAAACCTTCGAATGGGTCGGCGTCATAGCAACCAACGGTACAATTAAAACTCCGTGCGGAATCTGCGGCCTGCGACTTTCCGTCCATCATCCGCCAAAAGAAAATCAGGTTGAGTCTTTCACTATATTGCCATGTGGGCACGCTTTCGGATACAAGTGCATCCAGGCCCTTTTTCAAATAGATGACTCGGCCTTATGCCCGTCTTGTGAGGTATCTGCCAGACATAGTGGATGTGGCCACTTGGCAAAGCTTGGTAAAATGCAGCAAGAGGACAAGAACTTGACGTTGGAGATGGTAGATCAGGATGGTTTACCCGCTCTTTGCGACCGTTGTGTAAATCACAACCCTGGGAAACCGTCAAAGAAATCTTCCACAAAGAATTAGGTCGGTTTCCTGGAGGTGCACCATCTGACTACGTCTATCAGAACCTCGTTCTACAGCCATCCTTATTACTTATCTAAGAGCCACCAGAGGCTACGCGTAAGAGACATCCAATATTAGAATACCTAAGTAGCTAGCTAAACCCTATGAGCGTGGCAAATCTGCCGTATCAATTAAAACACTAATTATAAGCTGTCGCTAAAAAAGAGTCTACCCCCCTTTCCATATTTCTCATGCTAACCGACGTAGTATTTTAATTAGTAATCGATACATCGATAGTCGTGATGATAAGCTATTCCCGAGATAGTTTGTAAATAATGCGAAAGATATGATACATTTACATATAACTTCCCATGATTAAGCGTGATGAGTTAGTTAGCAGAACTCTTTGTATTGGCTATTGAACCCTGCGGTTAGGATATGTGCTCTAAAATGTGAGTCGCTTGTGGAACACAGGTCCAATCACTAGTTCTAGGCTTCTGAGAAACTAGCATTGTGTCGAAACAGCTCACACATCCCAAGGCCCGGGGCCTACAAAACGTAATTCCTCGGTGTCCAAATGTACCTCAAAGTCAACATTTGACTGGAATCCAGCCTCTGTCAGGGCTTTCAATCTTGCCGGCACTGATCCCTGCTTGATCGCTGCCTGAAAGGCGAGAAAGTCTGTATACACCTCATCTACAGTGGGATAACCTGATTTATTTATGACGCTCTTCGCGTAACTGATTCCATATCGATCCCAGCCCGCCACACGTCGGGCAAATTTATCGACAAAGTCATCGAATTGATCATCCGGAATTGCCCGGTTGATCCCTTTATTGCGAAGCATGTCAGCAAAAAGATGGCTGGGGCGCCTAGCGTCGAACGACTTACATCCGTAAAGGGCAGCTGTATCAGCATCGAAATCATCAGCACCGAGTATAATCTCCATTGTTCGACCGCGGCCGACCAGCCTAGGCAGCATTCGCAGTCCTGAACCACCGGGGAACGCTCCTGAATATCATAGATAAGCCAAACTCTTTCGCAACGTGGAGATACCGATCATATCTTACCAAGACCAACTTCGGGCTGCGAAATGATAGCCTTCTCCCTACTGCCGAAGCGTACATCAAAGGCGGCTGATAGCTCGGCTCCACCACCACGGACTATGCCTCTGATTGCGGCAACAGTTAGCACGGGGAGGTCGGCTAGACGCGTGATATTCCCCCAATACGCGGGTCCAGCAAGGTCGAGCGAAATTGGGTTGATGATATCGAAGTGGGCGATGAAGAAATGTTCCGCGCTGGAGTCAAAAACGACAACCTTGACCTCTGGGTCGTTTGCAATGTTGTCGATAAGGGAGAAGAATTCTTCAATAAAGGCATTATCCATAAAATTGAACGGCGGGTTTGAAAATGTTGCTCGCCAGTAGGATGGAGTTACTTTAGTGGTAGTGATTCGTGATCCAAGGGCAGTGGCCATCCAGGTGACCAGAAAAAGGAGTGTGGTATAATACATGATGAATGCGATATTCAATGTAGACCATCAAGGGCTCTACCGATGTCTCGTGAAGAGAAAAGTAAAAGTGCAGAAAGCACCATATTTATACCTATTTTCTAGAGAACCCATCTGAAGATAGGCTTGATCGCTTACCAAGATACTAAGGTAATGAAGCATTTGTAAGCTTAAGATAACTAAGGCGTGAGGTTAACATGTAATCAACGAGGAGTTCTATAGCATACAAGTTTCGGCATCTCTATAAGCTCCACTTCAGCGGTGAGATGATACAAGGATCAGAAGAAGCAAAAGTGGCATAGGTCTTATCTAACATAAGCAGCAAGGAGGAATCTTAATTTTAAGGTATCTGTGCTTAGAATGCACTCATCAAAGCTAGCAATTTACAGCCTTGTATCTGGCATTTCCTGCTATTATTTCATTCGCATAGTCTTAAGAACATGGAAAGACGTAATGTTGAGTTGATAGTACAAGTGACTACAAAACCCGTGAACCCCAATCAAGGAGGAAATCTAAATATTACGCATCCCAGACTGGTGAAATCCAGCTAAATCAATGGGGACTCGCGTGATCGCGCAAAGCAGTAGATGATTAAGTATTTTAGAAAGAAATCAATGATGAATTTATTTTCTAAACTAAGTGGTAAAGTCCAAAAACTGAGATGTGTGTGGCTAAGTCTGTACAATATTGATCACAAAGAACCCCGTATTCACTAACCCCTTACGTGAATTTTCACCCCTGGTGAGTGACTTATGTAATCAGACCCCTTACACTGCTTCAATATCTCTTCTGTAAACTTTCCTAGGTTCTTACCACATACATACCAAGTTCCACGGGAGCAAGTACTTGAAGATTTCATGAGTTGTTGACGCAGGACACAAACTACAGAAATGACCTGGAGGCCACGGGTCCTAGTATGGAGTTGCGCTAACCAACGCTTCTCCAAGATTAGAAATAATCATCCAAGGGATTGGGGGACTTATTGATCGAGCGTCACGCCGTAAATTCAATGAAAGAGAAAGAGCACCAAGTTAGAGCTGAGAGAGTATCCGGAACTAGCTAGCGGTAACATAGTTGGTACGCAAGAGTTCACAGGCAATTGTTAATCTACATAGATGATGTGGGCTGCTGCCGTGCTGTTGCCTGTTGGTGTGTCAACAGAAAAGCAAATGGCGGACAGGCAGACATTAGACTTGAGACAAAGTAGTTACAGGGGACGCCGAAGTGAAATGACCAGGTCATTCTTGCACTAGGTCTTTGCATAGAGCCGCGAAATACCTGCTTATCTACATTACGAGATATTTTGTGCATTCATGAAGTACAACACTCTTTAATACATCTCACCGCAAATATCTTTTAGCTGAATGAAACCATTGAGTCATCAGACTTTTTGCACCCATAACCTGCCTTTACCCGGTTCACGGTATCTATTGTCTGCGGTTTGAATGACAGTGAATGCTAAGGTTTGCAGGCGGTAGAGAGGTTTGTGGAACACGAGTATTTCCATACCTATGCGAAGCCCCAACCGGGTTCCAAGTCTGCCTAGAGGATACAGTTGACGCTATGTTTTCTTAATCAGATTGGCCAACATTGTCGAGGGTAAATATAGTTAAAACGTGTGCTGCCTTCCAAATCGTTTCCAGCAAGATAGAAATTGAACTGGGTTATGAGGGAAGTTTTTAGATGCTGTGGGATATAGTAAGTATAGTAGTGTAAGCTGAAAAACGATTTTCTAAACTCGAATTGTCCTTTGACGATGAACCGCATTTGACATGATCGATCGTTCAGCTACATGTGCACGGCTTGCCGTGTCATAAGTTTATAGACTAGCAGACAGGTGCCAGACGAGTTGCTGAGGATCTGAGTGCCAGTATGAGGCCTTCCAAGAGTCGGAGTGTCACGAACCTGCCCGCAAAACAGGGAGAAGAGAGGATATTCTAGGCCCTTCAGACCCATAGCGAGGCGCCATCGAAAACCAAATATCGCAGGAAAGAATATTGGTAACTGCGCTGGCGTATGCAAGCTATCTGTTTCTGCCCCTATAACCGCCTGGGGCTTATGATTGAGGGAAGAGGCAAACATATAGTCAGGGAGAGTATGTAAACACGACCACATGTTATACACAAATATTTCGGTCCTAGAAATCAAGACAATGCTTGTGTTGGGGAGCCCCCCGCCGGGGGGGGGGGGGCAAACACCACCTCACAGGCGACGCCCTTCTGGCGCGACTTTAGACAGCTCGTGACGGCAGTCGAAGACTTTGACGACGTCGACGCCGCGACACAGGCGATCGACACGATGTGGGCACGGTGTCCTGGTCAACGACGAGGAGGAATGGCACGAGTTCTATCGGCGACTCATCTCATCTCATTACGGGGAAACCAGATCGACCTCGCACACGGGCACTGGAGAAAGTTCGTCGAACAACCGCGAGCGGCGTCGTCGTCAAGCTGGTGGGCTCCGCCGCCGGGACGATTGTGGCGGATATATATGTCGATGGTGGACCGGTCGTCGACGGTGTTGAGATGGGTGAGCTGAGTAAAGGTTGGGCCTCCGTGTTGTCCAAACAGCTCCGATGTAACTAGTGGATATGGAGTCGTTTGCCTACCAGAAGAAGAAGGCGGAAAGCGAAAAGCGGAGGAGGAGACGGGGAATAGAACGCTGCCCCGTCCCATCGTAGAAGATGATGAGGAGGGCTTTACAGCACTCAGATCCGCGTCGCGCCGGATCATAGAAGAACTGGTCCATACGCATACAGAGCTATTCAACAAGGACCTGGACACGGCATACGCTCACATGCACGAGGCTGAGAAGGTTGATAGGGAGCTGAAGGATCTCATCGGCCAGATTGACAAAAGGGTGGTTCGAAGAAGAAGGCTTCTGGACCTCGCAGATGGCTATATCCATCAGCAAGTTGAAGAGACGCATGCCAAAAACTACGAGGAATGCGGGAGACTATGCCCATCGGATCAGAGCGGTTACAAATGCAAATTCCGGCGGACATCGAGACCTCGCCCGAAGAATATGGCGGACCGGACCGCATGGCTGGAGAGCGCGAAGGATCGATCTCTTGCACGAGTGGGCCGCGGCACTCACTGCTGGACGTGCAGGAAAGGTGTGCTCTTCCTGCTCAGGCGGAGGGAGCTCCCGCGTGAGAAGCGCCTGATTCTTAATTACGTAGCCACATGGGAGGCGTGGAAGAGCCGAGACTGCGGCGACACCTCCTGCTATAATGCGCCGGGCGTGGCGGCGAATATCAAGACCGTCATGCACCGGGGGAAGCCGGTGGCTAATGTAGCGCATGATGGGGCAGATTAGATTCGAAGTCTTAAGGGAGATGGGACGCCTAGGGTTTGGAGAGAAGTGTATGACAAGGCTTTGTTGTCAGGTGTCGGTGCTCAGGGATCGAATTCAACACGGCTCAGACCAACCATTTGTAGGTGGCCGTTGAATACTAAAAGTGTAAGTCAGAACCATATGTAACGCACTGTCCACACTCGTCACTTAGCAAGATATGATCGTTTTTGGGGTGGGGTTTTTTTTTTATGTTTATTGCTACGGGTGTGTATGCTTCATGTCATTTCTCATCAACTGATCACGTCAGTGCTTAGCATTGCGTGCCGTTATGACTCTCAACACCTCATAGCCTGTTGAAGACCCTCATGGTCTCCTCCATCAACAATACAGGTAAAAAGTTCGTATCCTCCCAGGTTCATTCCGCGCCTCGATTTCCTAGCATTGGTGCATCGTCGACGTTGTTATCACTTTCCCGGACTTCCAGCTGCAACGAAGCCTCGTGAAGAGCTCTGATACTCTGGAATGTATTGATATGAACCAATAGGCCAGATGCTCTTAATCTAGCCATGGTCACCAGTCCGGGGCGATGACCCAGCGCGCTTTCAATATCACTCATGGCCGCGACCTCAGGAACAAGGGCAAAAGAGCAGACCGGGTGCGCAGTGGGACCGGGTCCAGATCCATGGCACATTATACTGAGGTTGACCACGGAGAAGCGGTAATGATGACTGGAATAGGGATGGACGTATATTTGGTGAAATCGCTGTCGCGTTTGCTGGATTTGTTGGGCTGGGCCTTGGCCTTGGCCTTGACCTTGACCTTGTGGAACGGTTGGGTTGGCCTGATTAGCATCCTGAACATGGTTGTGCGTCGGTGCGCGGGGACCGAATGGAAACTCGTCCATGTCGAGTGCTGGTAAGTTTCTGTGAGGCTGCACTGCTCTGGACTTGCGACGTGTCTGTCTACTTCGTTCTGTATTCCTCGTAGGATCGTCTCTTGCTCGAGCTTCAAAGAGTATGAGGGAGGTCTGCTCCTTGTGCTTTCTGGTGCCCTTTTTGTATTGTTTCTCTCCAGCGTGGCGAGCTTTGCGAACACAGAAAAAGTCCATTACCTGGAGGCCTGAGGCCTGATACCTGATATCATACAGTATCTGGATCATACAGTAGCTGGGGAGATGCCACGGTTAATATGACAACCACGTCCATCGTAGAAGGCTCTCGTAGAAGGGAGCAACGGTCGCCATGCTTTCAAATAGATCATCAAAGACATAATGTACTGCTTGCTTGATCTGCTTTCAACCCGAAGCAAGCATGGATATGAGATCTATCCACTACTCCATCAAACTCACCTAACGAGGCAAAGAGCGAAGTGGATAGATTCGCTTCCTCCTTAACGAGTTTCACATTTTGATTGTTGTTTTCGGTGAGAGAACATTAAATATCTCTGTGCTCTGGTGCCTACAGACGTTCTTAATCGGTGGTGCAAACAAAAACCAAAATGGACCATGGAAGGTGTCTTGTCTTATTCAAGGCTACATGTGAAGACATCATGTAACAGGTAAGTGTACTTAAGGTAAGTAATGATAAGAGGGGTGGGGGCCTGCCCTGCCTTTATCGATGTGTACTTTATGCATCTAGAACAAGTGTCCTCTTTGCCATCCGTCGCCATCCGTTGCCGCTTTAGCTCCCTGTAAGCTCCTCGCCACAGAAGGCTTTAAGGCACCAACGGGGGCAGCCTGGATTCAATGCTTGTTGCGCCGCAAACTGCTTCTTCCCCTTCCATTATTCTCCATCTACTTCCTCTAAAAACCCACAGCGGAGCAGAAGATTGGTGCAGTGCGCTTCACGTGTAATTTATTTTACCACGACTCATCTTCCTTCTTCTTTTTCTTATTCTGCTTCTTCCGGTGGTTGTCCTTTCCCCCGTTCGCTCTCTTCGTCGCAAACCTTCCCATCATCGTGGTCGCCAAAATGGGTCTCCTCAGCCCCCAGATGTGAGTCGCGTGGCCTCACCAGATCTGCCGTCGATCTGCTGTCCATCTTTTGCCAGCTCGCTAACAACCTATGCGCCCGATAGAACCAACCTGGTCATCATTCTCTTGATGATGCAGGTTGCCAAGAAGATCCCCTTCGAAGACCCTACCGTTCTCAACGGTGTTCGAGCCCTCTACATCGGCAGCAATGTTCTGATCGCTGCCATCTACGGCTACGTTCTGTTGCAGATTAACAAGAAGAAGGGTACGAGCCACGGCGCTCCGATAACATCAGTCGTGAGAGGCGACATCGACGACATATTATACTGACAGCTGTTCCTTACGCAGATCTGACAACGCTCAAATATGTCGAGCCCGCACCCATGGGCTCCTCGGAGGAGGGCAAGCTCGTGACTACGACGGTGCAAGCCTACGATTCGCAACAGATCAAGGCCAACTTCCGATCGCAGCTCATGGGTCTCGCCATGATGGGCTTCATGCACATCTATATGAAATACACCAACCCCCTCCTGATCCAGTCCATCATCCCTCTCAAAGGCGCCTTCGAGGCCAACCTGGTCCAGATCCACCTGTTCGGCAAGCCAGCGAGCGGCGACCTCAAGCGCCCTTTCAAGCAACCCGCCGGTCTCATGAGCGGCCTGCAGCAGGGCGCTGCACAGAGCGACAAGAAGGCGATCGAGGCGGCCGAGCGATCCGGTCGCGGTGGTGTCAAGGACGAGTAGAAGGGGTTTGGGGAATGGCAAAACGTGTACATCAATCACCTACCTCGGAGACTTCCTGTATCTCGCTATGGGATGATTATCCTGTCACCCAGATAATAATAATTGATCTGGTTCAGTTATCGCATGTTTCAAATTAGCGTGACATATCTGTTTGCGCACCTTGTAGTGTCTTAACCATAGCACGTGGATGTGCCCGATCGCAAAACAGGGCTGCAATATTGGAAATGGTTTAAATGCGGTTCTTGTTTGTCGATGTACATGTTGCGAGTTTCGTCAGAACGTTACCTAAGTATCAATGAGTTTTTCTGATGGTGGCGCAAAACGGTAATCATAGACAAAAACACCCGACGTCACCGATATCTATCCGGCTAGTTCTGCCTAGACATATGTACTTTCATACACTTTCACTTCACTTTCATTTCCACACCACCTTCCAGACTTGATTTTTAGCACCGGCTTCCTGATAACTTTTTTGATTTCTGTGCAACAAGCAAGCAACAAAACCAAGACCAAGACGTTGAAGATCCGATCATGGAGCGGCCAACCACGCCTCCCCGCGGCCCTGCCCCAAGTTCCACGCCACTTACACCAGAAGTAACCCGTCGCATAGTGAGCGCCACCATATCCCAAAAATCCGCAAGGCTCAACGAGAACCCATTCCTCACGCAGACTACCTTTTAAGGAAATAAACAGGTTAAAAGCCAAAGCGATCCGCGACCAAAAAGACGCCGCCTTGCGTGCCGCCGGCCAACAGTCCCAAAGCACACCATCAGGCTTCGTCGCCACCGACGATATCCGCATCCCCAACACCCGCAAGCGGGCCTACGAGTCCATATCCAGATCCAGCATTCCATCGACGAGCCGCGACGGCCGCGTGAACGGCGCGTCGCCACCAGAGGCGGCCTCCAAAGATGGCGCGCCGCAGCAGCAGCAGCAGAAAGAGGGCGAGAAAGACGGCGCCATCCGGCCGGCGCGCAAGTTCACCAAGTTCGTGGACTACGACCTCGGCAAGATGACGGATACGAAGGGCGGATTCCTAAGCACCGAGGACGATCCATGGAACAAGGCCATGTCTGGTGGACCCGGCGGCGGGCAGGGGAAGGGGAAGGGGGGCGCGCCCGAGGGGGAAGAGGAGCAGAGGCCCAAGGGCATGACGCTGCAGGAGTGGGAGAGGCTGCAGCTCCTGAAGAAGCTGAGACGGCAGAAGGCTGGCCCTTTCGAGCCGGGGATGAGCGCCCTCGTCGACGACAAGGAGCGCAAGAAGTGTCGCGAGTGCGGAAACCTCGAGATCGACTTTGTCTGGGAGGAGGTCTTCGGCTGTGCCGTGTGTAATGCCTGCAAGGAGAAGTACCCCGAGAGATACAGTCTTTTGACCAAGACGGAGTGTAGGGAGGATTATCTCCTGACAGATCGTATGTATTGTTCATATCTACATTCCCTTTCTCTCTCTCTCTCTCTCTCTCTCTCTCTCTGTATATCGCCTCCCCTTCTTGTTATTCGCTTTTACTCCAACATGGTTTAATCTCACCCTTATCCTCACCCCCTCGTGCAAACAAAGCTAACACACAAGAACAGCCGAACTCCGAGACCCCGAGCTCCTTCCACATCTCTCACGGCCGAACCCGCATAAGTCGCACTGGCACGACATGATGCTGTTCCTACGATACCAAGTCGAGGAATACGCGCTCGGCGAGAAGAAGTGGGGGTCGGCGGAGGCGCTGGACGCCGAGTTCGAGCGCCGCGAGGCCGACAAGAAGAGGCGGAAGGAGGCCAAGTTCAAGGAGAAGCTACTCGATCTCAAGAAGCGCACGCGCACGGACGCGTATCTCAGGGGACAGGGACGCTTCGGTGGTGCGGGAGGGGCGGGGAAGGCCAAGTTTGGGGATGCCGTGGCGGATGGCGGGAAACATGTTCATGAATGGGGACGTGTCATTGAGAACGAGGATGGTGTCACGGTGAAGACTTGTACCACTTGTGGGATGGAAGTTGAGGAGCTGGAATTTTGATACCCCTTTTTTTTTTGTTTTTGTTTTTTTGAACAGGAAGCCATGTGGGATATAAGTTGTTTAGATTCTGATATTCCCATTCTTTAACTCAAGGCTTGACCATGCAGATTCACTATCGAGAACGACCATTGCCTATATCCTCAATGCTATTTTTAATCCACCTGGTCCTTACTCCTTGTAATATCTTATTCCATTATCCAAATCAAAGATATCTTGAGGACACCCCCACTCGTGACAGAGATGTCTTATACTTACGTCTCATAACACCTGCCTTTCTACAATGTCTCCTTTCAAAGAGGCAGTAGAAAATCACAGTCACACACGCCCCGCCGCTACCTCAATCCGCATTACGAATATGGTTTACGATATCTTGGTATTCGCTCCTAGGCACCTGATGATGGTAGCTGGGTAGATCCAAGAACGTCATACAGGTACCCAGCCGAATAATACCATTCTCTCGATCAGCTGATTTTCACAAATCGCTGTAGCTCATGCAAGACCCGTTAAAGGGGGGAGAGAAATACAGTTTTCGAGAACTACAATGTAGACATGGTGATGGAGAATGGTGGCCTACATGTAGTAGGTACTGTAATATGCGTGAACATCAGCAAACTCCAGTCGAAGTTAAATCGACCCAATCTTGATACTACAGCTTATAGTGAATAACTTTCCTCTCAATAGTAAAAGAGAATGTGCGATATGCTATGATAGGTGCGTGAATCATTAAACTGTGTTGCTCGGGACTGTGAGGAAGGCAGGCGGTGAGAGCTACATTACCTACCTACATGTATGCAAAGGTTATAGGAATTTGTCGGTATAAGTCTCGATTGGCAATCACGACAGCCGTTTCTGTGATAGAAAAATTGATTTTAAACAATGCGGGATAACCCCTTCCATGAGTAAGATAGTGCGTCCATTAGAGCGAGCGGAAAGCCCCTCCTGCATACCAGGCCTGACTTCAAGGTTCTGTGAACGACCTTGGGTTCATGGCGGACTCGAATGAGCAGACGAATGTTAGAACTGCTAACGCGAAGTTTGTGCAAGTTACGGGTATGGAATTCGGGAGTACAAGTAGATTTGGGTGTCTACATACTAAGTATGTACGTAGCAAGTTCCGGAAACTATGTGAAGATCAAGACCCCCCCAAGCACCCCAACCTGAAAATAACACGCGACGAGCAACCTGATATCCTCGATCGCCTCTGGTTGATATGAAGCATGCATACATGAATAAGAATTTTTAGCAAAGAATACGTATTGGCCGTGGTTGCTTTCTTGTGGCTTGATGAGAGTTGGATTATTACTTCTACTGGCAAAGCTAAGGTAGCAGTTATCTTTGCTCATACCTTCTAAACTTTGCAATAGTTCGTCCATATCTTCATCAATGAGTACCAACCCCCCTTTTACATGCCTCTTGTGTATGACATTGTCTTGAAACTTCCTGATCTTGCCAAGATGTCTTGGCTTGATAATATTGAAGAGCTTCTTCACTGAATCTAAGTCATAACGAAAATTTCAACCTTTTTTAAAAGATTAATGAATTAATTAGCTTAAAGCATGATTAGTATATTTAGTTGGGGTGTTTATATTGGTGAGACGAATAACTAGAACTCGTTTAGTATCATTACTACTTGCTAACATAGTAGTAGGTTGAGTGAAAAATATGGTCACGAGATGGATTCCACGGTTAGCTTCTGCAAACTATATAACCAATGAAGTATTGCTTAGCTAGAAGGGTAGTAGTATTAGCGTATGTGTCCTCGGCGCCTTGTGTTAGCACTACAAAGTTATATCTGATATTTTTGCAGTTTCTCCTATTTCGTGTATTGATTGGGTTGCTACATGTTTTGACACCAAGAAACCTTAGAGACTTAATTTTTATTCAGCTATTAAAACACTTACGCATTGAATACTCAATAGCCGATCTTTCGAGCTACTTGGCTACCTAATTCCCAATGTGGTGGTCTTACAGATCTCATACTTACAGCTTTCAGGATATCTAGTGCCGCCCTTTGTTCTACTACGGGCGTTGAAAAGATCATACTTCAACACCGAAAAGCCATATATATCTACTGCCATGGCTGATAATTAAGCGGATCTAACAAAGCGCCACCTCTCGGAGGAAGATTTAGCAGCAAAAGGGGGTATCTCAAATTCTCAAATCTACGCGGTAGCAATGTCTACATCTCCGCGATCTAGCTTCGCATGTTATAACCTTGTATTTCACCCAGTCCAATACTGGCCCCATATCGCGTACTCATCTTTCGTTCCGCGGAACTTGAATTCGATCGGCAACACGTGCTGGAACCCTTCCTTCACGGTGGGTTCGCGCATACGGGAGAAATATCCATTGAACGCGATGGCAGGTAGAGCTGAGCGGGCTTCTGGGTTCAACTACGGGATAGAATAAACGGGTTAGTTTTTGGCGTTTCGCTTCTGAGGGGGCCAGGGCGTGAATAATAGGGTCCTCGAGCGAGACAAGCCATGAACACGCACATAAAGAGGCAAATCTAGGGCTGACTTACAGGCTTATTCAATGCTCGCACAGCATCGTTGTGTTCGCAGAGCGCTCTGGGTATCTTAAACCAGACACAACGAATAGGCACGTCGTGTTTCCGCGCGAGTTCTATCCACTCCTTACGTCCGTCGGGGTCGGGATTCGTGTTATCTACAGACGATTAGACATTGTCGTCTCAACAGCGTACAGCCGCCAAATCGCCAAAAGGCCATCGGGGGCCCTGATAGATAGAGAAAGGTAGGACGAGAAATACCTACCTACGGCGATCGACCACCCTTCATCCAAGAACTCCGCCGCCTTCTTGAAGCATTTAGCCCTGGACTTCAGGGTATCCTGATTTATACGCTCATAACCCAGTGGTTTGAGGTATTTCCAGAAGAAGGTGCTCTTCCCAGCACCAGGAGGGCCACAGAACAGCACAATATCGCGAGTATTCGTCTTCTCGAACAACACCTCCTTCTCCTCTTCCCCATCACCAGCGTCAGCGAACGGATACTTGGCGAGGTCGAAGTCGCGCGCAAACTCGCGTGGCGGCTCGTCGAGGAAGAACTCTTCGGGCGTCAGGTACTTGATGCCGACATTATGCGCAAGGTTGCGATCAGAGCAGCTAAAGTCCTTTGCCGTGGCCGCAGCTTTCCCACCGACATCAGTAACCTTTGCGGTGCGACCTCCCGCATCGCCGACGAAGACGCTGCCTTCTAGATCCACCTCGTCCTCCGGAATGTCGTAGTCTGCGCATGCCTCTCGCCACATGCCCGCGCGCGGCTTGCGGTAGTGGTCGCGGGCCGTGGCGGCGTAGATGGTGGTTGGGATGTTGAGCTGTGCCAGCACGGCGGCGCACTTCTGCTTGAAGTTTGCCACCTTGGCTTTCCCTGCGTTCTTGGGCCCTTTTGCATTTGGATCTGGGTGGAGGACCAGGCCGGCTTGGTTGCTCAGTATCACTATGCGATAGCTGTGCATGTTTCCGTTAGCTCTGCATTTATAGCTCCATTCAATTTCATGTAGATCCGATTCAACAGGAGATCCATCCAGAAGTAAGCATAAATAAGAGAGAAGAATTAAACCCACCCTTCGTCAGCATACATCCTCCGCAACCGTGTTGGCACAGTCGGATCCCACCACTTCCAATCAGCCGGATCATTACCGAATTTCTTGCCAGAAGAGGTAACGATGAGTGTGGAATCGAGATCAAACGCAGCAATCTTTCTTCGCTTGATCTCCTTCTTCTCGCCACCTTCTGGCTCAAAGCGGCCTACGAGTAGCGTAGGCGGGCTCTCGTCGCCGCTGCGTTGCGTCCATACGGTACGCTCTTTCGGCTTCTGCGAGGCGGGCGTGAAAAAGCTGGCCACGGCGCCCTGAGATATTGCACTATGCGCCTTGCGCTTCACAGGCGGGGGCGAGATGAGTCTGTCCGTGGAGGCTTTACGCTTGGTGCTGTTGCTGCTACTACTACTACCACCACCGCTATCTCGTGATGGAGGCGCCATTCTATGGGGTATTGAATGAAAACGACAGGCTGGAAGAATACAAAGATTGGTTAACCTCCAAAACTTTCGGTGTCGTGGGCGCGAGAATGAGAAGAGAGACGGTGGGTGACAGGACAGCATGAATTAAACGTTGGCGCGGCGCGTTAAAGTTGGAGAGCTGTGACGCGGGGTGCAGTTTTAATCGAACTCAATCTATCCCCCCCCTGGCCGGCAATCGCGAGATCACGGGATCTGGGGTGTCTGCACACCCTGCGTACCCGCAACGGGCTACCCGGAATACCGGATACATCCAACGGCTTCTTGTAGAGTGTGCAGGTATTCGTCATTTTCGTTTTGCGATTCGTGGGATTGGTCGCTTATGAATCAATCATAACGGATAATATGAAATAGGAGCTTTTCAAAGGCATTCCCATGTATTATGTTTGATCGCAGTATTTCACTCAATACCAAGTTTGGTATCAGTTAATAAAATGTAACTGAAGAGAAGACTGAATATCTCACTCTCGCACCCTTTGCCATGCTTACCTGTAGGATACCTCAAGTATCGAAGTGTGATAGTTTACAGCTTGGAAACAAGATATGAAAATGGGACAGTATGAATTGAAATTCATATATATTGGCATTGTCTATTTGTCAAAATTAGTAGCAAGAGCGCAGACAGCGGAAGATCTATGTCTTTACCCCAGAAACAATCTAGGCTTTTCCTCGTCTCACGCTCGAGTTGAATATCTGGAGCATCATAGGTAAATGCTACCCGCAAACCACCAATTTTCTTCACTAACACATTGGGCACATATGCCGTCATTCCCCGTCAATGTTCTTCTCCCGAGCCGCGTCTCCTCGGCATTACCCGCCCCGGGGTTATTGGAAATTTGAAGTCCGTGGTATCATACTAGCCGCATTCCTGATATCGTGGTAATACAATGTCATTCATCGTACATTTTAAACATACGCCGTCGTGCCCTCACCCAATCCGCAACTCCCCCTCGTACCCCGCAACTTAGCTGAAGTGAGCGGCGCCACCGGTCTCGATGGCTTCGATTTCAGCGAGGGTAAGGGGTGCTCTACGGAAGCGCTCAGGCAGCTCGTTGCGGTCGAAGTACTGACCCTTGGGTGCCTCGACGGGGCCGAGTCTGGAAGCGGCCTGAGCACCCAGAGACTTCCGCAGAGGGCCGTGTTGCTGGGCCGAGTCGCGGTATGAAGAGAAGCTTGTATGGGAGTTGCCATTGCCCTTGCCAAAGTTGGTCGGGAGAGAGCCGGTCGGTGAGGCGGGATGTGGGTGAGGAGAGTGGTCGACGTTGGCTGGTAGGGTATGTCAATAAGAAGAATAAAATCGAAATACGTAGTTGTAGAAGAGGGGTTTATATGTGCTTACAAGGGATTTCTCGCCTGCCAATGAAGCGAATGAGAGGCGTGCGCTCAGCACCGTGGGCAGCGGCCTGTCGGAAAGCTCGAGTTGCGAACATGGTCGTGAAGTATTTTTAATGAACCTTACAGGAAGACGATTGAACTAGGGAAAACCTGGAGTTCCGGTGGAAACCCCCGCAGACTCAATTGAGAATACGGATGCGAATCGTCCAAGTAATGCGAGCTAGTCGTGTTGGCCGTTTGTCCAAGTGAACGGCGAATGAGAGAATTGGTAATATGGTGCCGGCGACAAGAATGCGCAAGCGTGAATATTTATCGCAAGCTAAACTTAGTCGTGCTTGTGTGTATCTTTGATACGATATGGATTCAGTTCAGTAACAACGGAGCAATGAGCAAGACTTCGCAAATGTTCAATTGGTTCTCAAACAGGCTATTTTAAAAGAGAGGCTACGCAAGGCGATTTTGATGCTGTCCTTGCTGAGATACTGGCGCGTGAATGGGGGGTGGTGGAGGAGGTAATATGGAATGATCAAGAAAGACGACCGGGCGGTTCCGGGTGCCTAAGTAGTGCTTGATCAAGTCCCGTTATCGCCGAGATGCCAGAGAGATATCGAGCCGGGGGTGGCCCTGGGTTGCGGCTTCGGACAAAGGGCCATGCGTCCGTGGCATGTTCTAGGCGGGGCTTATCTAGACTACTGCAGGCAGCAGGTGGCTCGCTCGGGTGGTGTGCTTGCAGCACGGTGCACCCGGCACAGTTTGTAACAATTGACCTATTCCTACTGTACCAGGTACCTATCATTAAGTGCAACATGTTAAACCACCATCTCTGTCATCTGCCTTGCGCTGGCCTGCCGAGGCAGGTGACTTCGGAAGCCTATAAAAATTCTAGATAAAATATTATTCGGATTGGTACAAACACACTCAAACGTATAAGTAAGTGAGCAAGCAATTACCGATCGCCATTATGGAAAGGAACAAAGGAATTAGTATCTACGTAGTGCATATTCAAGGTGGGCTTCCAACACTGATGAATTAGACTAAGGAGAGGGCTCAGCAATTCCAACTTATGGGAAGTCATGTTATAGCAATTGATAAAATGAGTTGTAGGTAGAATATGTTATTATTTGAAAGTCAATTTAAGGCTCAGTGTCAGTATCCATTGGCGCGGGGAGGCGGATTGGCTGATTTACCAAATACCTACCTCTTTGTACCTGTTGATATCACCTGTAAGCCTAGATACTGATACTGACTTCTCAATAAGGTAGCGAATGGCATTTGGAATGCCTTCACATAAATTTGGGACAGCCACAGTTAACTAGCCACGGCGTCTAAGGCGGGGTTCAGACCAGGATAAGATAGGTGAGATGGGCTCCACTAGGGCAGTCCCAAAAACGATCCAATCAGATCACATATACGCAACATCGGAACGGAAAAGCATTGATACTTGGCAACCGCACACACGCACAGAAACCTCGCCCTCTACCAAAAATCTAGAAAGTTGTTAAGCTCGGATTGTGACGCTTCCTTTCCATCGACAAGTCCACCACACCACACACCGTCACCATGGTGAGTCCAACGATACCACGCACCTGCTCGATGGCTTCGCTATTTCTTGGAACAAATGCTCGAGATTGCCACGTCGCCTGCCCGTCACTGCCGTGTCGCTGCGAAACGATACCTGCTCGACAGACAAATATCGAGTGAAAACATACCGACACCGACACCCGCCACGCTTCGGCCGCATCCTCGAACGATGTGCACGCCATGTAAATCATGTCTATCAATGTACAAACTCATGAACGATGGAGTGGCGGCAGGGGATATTGTGCCCTGCACAAACAGTCCCCGTAGAAAGCAGCATAGGCCGGCACTCGAGCATTTGCGACAGGAAATACGGAGCCTTGGACAGCGCAACATCCTCAATAACTACGGCAGTGCTGATAAATCATCTAGTCGCTCGTCTCGGGGGAGAAGTCGAACTTTCAGGTGAGCAAGCAATTTGTTAATGAGCTTGGTCATTCAAGATCTCGGTCTACGCGCAGACGTTGTCGTGTTGCCGGGACTTGAAGCAGCAGACTCTCGGTGTGTGTCCAAGGCTTTGCTAACTTTATATGTTTAGTTCATCATTCGTCTACTGTACGGGTTTCCTTCCTGATTCTCTCCCAAGCCTCGTGCCAATGGTCGTTTGGTGATTTCGATTCATCACGACAATAACGGCCCAGCACTAAATATAACACGTACTGACTGCTGTTCAAGTAACACCAATGTCGACGGCAAGCAGAAGGCCCTCTGTGAGTATATCCCTATCTCAGCAGTCAGAAACCGACAGATTTTGTTGGTCCTGCAACCTCACAACACAGCGCGCTTACCACGTACATTTACTAACCTGTGTGTAGACTCCCTGACCTCCATCAAGGGGTAAGAACACTATACAGATGGTCAAAACTCGACATGAACTAAAATTCAATGCAGTATTGGTCCTCGTTTCGCCGACTTGATCCTCAAGAAGGCCGATATTGACAAGAGCAAGCGGTAAGCTCTAATGCGAACCAAACGTATCAATTATTTAGAAATCTAATCTGGTGCTCGTAGTGCCGGTGAGCTCACCGCCGAAGAGCTTGAGCGTGTTGTCCAAATCGTCAAGGACCCCGCTGCCTACAAGATCCCCGCCTGGTGTAAGTTGGAGTCCCAGGTGCAAGTTAGGATAAACAATCTGACAATGCACAGTCCTTAACCGACAAAGAGATATCGTCACCGGCCAGAACACCCACGCCATCTCATCTGCTGTCGACAGCAAGCTCCGTGAGGATCTTGAGCGCCTGAAGAAGATCCGCGCTCACCGTGGTCTCCGACACTACTGGGGTCTCCGTGTTCGTGGACAGCACACCAAGACAACGGGTCGCCGCGGTCGTACCGTTGGTGTCTCCAAGAAGAAGGGATAGAGAACTACAGTGGTTGTGGCGTGGAATGGTTCGGATCCAGAGAGGAGTTGGGTCACTCATAGGTCGCTACCGGACCGAGACATAAGGATTATGGCTCAAATTGTTGACCATGATACGTATCCTCCTAGGAGGCAAACAGACAGGTAGAACAGATAAGAGCAGGTAGCCTCACTCGCCGCATGTCTCAGGGAGACTTGAAGACGACGTGTCTTTCCCTGAATGATAATATGAATGTTCAAAAGTTATTTTTCTTTTCCCCCAGGATAATTTGGCACAACCTGATAGGGAGCATTAAACGTAATTCAATTTAGTGACGAAATTATATTAAACTTTTTATAAAACTCCTTAACACTTGGTGCCAGATGCAATAGACTGACAGGCCAATCTGTCTATAGATGTTTACCATAATTCGCGATTCAATTCTGTCACTCAAGTCCCGCGAAAATAACGCGAGGATTATCTTAGGATATGTTATCGAAAGGTTTCAATAAGTTCTAGGGTAGAAAATGGAGCCCGAAACCGATTGTGAGCCGGGGTATCATATACTAAGTGTAGGCATATTCATCATGACACCATCAGCCGAAGCTTGTGATGAGCTGCCAAGTACTTCATAGCGTTTGGCCTCAGTTATCATAAAGTTCCTAAGACTCTCAAGGACATGCCGCACACAGTATCGGGTACTGTCCAACCTAAACCCCCCCTGTCATGCGTGCGGCACGCCACTACGATACCGGTGGAACGCAACCTTTTGTGAGCTCGGGACAGGAGGAACTACGGATATTCGGAGAGTAGTGCTACATTAGATCTGCGGTGAATTATACTAAACAGATGCAGAATACCTACCTACTATCGGCAGGGCCTCTTACCATAACGAAATTGGTTGTACCTACATACATACATAACCAATTGTTGGGACCGACCCATCCGAACCGTGTTTCTGCTATGTATGTTTATACGCACTTAAGCTGTTGACGTGCTTTGTCTTATCTTGTTCTTTCGCCCCCGGAATAATAAGCAAAGATGTCGGTCGGAGCGCCCCCAACGGGACACACGCAAGGATCTTACGATGAGTGTAAGTCTTATCAGACGAGGAAACGGAGTACCGGTAGGTAAGCTTACCTGTCCTGGCCAAGGGCCCAGTCAGTACCTACCCCGCTCAATGCCCAACGTCCCAAGGCACGCACCATTTGATCTGATCGTCACGTTTTGGCAGGAAAAGCTTACGAAACTGCAACTTACTGTACTGTACCTAGGCCATCAACCCGCTAAACTACAGGTACCTAAGGTATACTTACTACGACTTTCCACTCGAGGTAAGATAATTCGATGAATACTCAATGGACATCTACAAGATGTAGGATATAATTTCCAGTTCTTTCTTTTCAAGGACCTAACTATTTCCCTATTGTATCGAGCTTCAAAGTCATTGATAGGGTGCTTTCTACCCCACAAGTTCAACAAACACATGCCGATTAATAATCACAGTACATTATTATCTTGCAACACCGATTTCGGGGGCTCACATCTGGTATTCCATGCATGCATGCGTTGAATGCAGCCAGGTAAGCAAACCCCGTCATCACCCTTTCCTAGTCAGGTGACAGACATGTCAGTTGTATATGGCTTCCCCCCCATTCGTTGTTTTCATCCAACTTGTGTTAAAGGGCGTGGGGATTCATTTTGAACGATGAAGTTAGCTTCTGTATCCACAGTGGGACAATTACCCCAGACTCCTCCTCTTCCTCTATTCGTTTTTTGATGGCCATACCCTAGAAACTGTCGGCTATACCTAGCCTGGGGGAAGTACGGTAAATCAACGTCTTGCGAGGCCTTACCGAGTCGAATGCAGGAATGTAGACAGCTGCGGTTCTGTTTTTTCCTGCGGATAATAGATCGACTTTAACCTTTTTGCCCTATTTCAAAAAGCGGTTTCATTATATAGAGCACGTTTTATAATTTTAATATTTATTTCAATATATGTATTGTGGTTTTAAAAGATAGCTTCAACGGAGTGACTTTGGCTGTTATGAAGCCAAACAGATTGCTTAAATCGTTGCTTAAAAAGGCTAAGTTTCAAGTCGAAATATCAGTTCTTCATGTCGTAACAAGTGACCCGATTTTCCTTCATGATATAGACAACCATCCCGCACAGCCAGTCCATCAACCTCGAATCACTGGCCAAGGCCTAGCTAGCCTAACAACAACCCGATACGCAACGGAGAAAGGTGTTACACGCAGCGTGCATAAGACTTTAAAATAGTGCCGAGCATAGCATGCTAGTGTTGTGGCTGTCACGGAACAGAACTGCAGCACTATACCACAACACTATCAAAAGATAGAACGTTGTCAAGTCAGAAACTTGACCGTCTGCAGTTACTTATATAGTCGGAGCCGTAACAGTGGCGATGAATGCCCAGATCTTGTTTTTTTATTGATCTATTATCATTTAATCGAACTACTTAAACTTTTGCTTCCTTTTCTGTAAATGCCTTTATGGAGTAGAAAACCTTGTTCGTTTTAATCTTATATCTGCAGATCTAGATAGTAAGACCTAATGATTGAGTCTGTGTCGTCAATAGCCAGGGGGCGAATGTCGGCCATTTGCTTGATCTTGGCAGTCCTGCGCATAGTGTCAATATCGCCTGTGCAGTGAAACACCGCGGAGAAGAGGGGAGATCCGTACACTTCTTTAATTTGATCATCAGAGAACTCCGAGCCCAGGCCTAGCTGCTCGATGCGGGCCTTGCCAGCATTCCAGCCTGTAATTCTTGAATTAATGGAGACGTAGCGTGTCACTAAAAGTAGACGTTAGCATAGAGGACTCGATAGAAAGGGTGGTGGACGTGGACGCACTTCCGAAGTCGTGCGGATCGATGATCTCGTAGGTTGATGGGTTAGCAAGAATAGCTGTAACACAGTTAGCGCTGGAATAGGGGTGATTGCAACTTCCTCATCGTACCCTTAGCATGGATGCCAGCCTTGTGAGTGCTGGGTGCGAGTTAGTTAGAACAGAGTCAGGTAACCGCCATTGATCAATGAATAGCTTACAATGCGTATCTCAAGGTTAGCGGAAACAATATAAGTATGCTTGGACACAGGGGCAAGAAGATAAGGTGAGAAGACATACGTCAATGAATATGAGCACCAGAGTGATGATACTGCAGACCTCGAGTCAGTCTTACAGCCAGGTGATCAGTTGAGAGAGTGAATTAGAGACTAACATCAGCGCGTAGAAGAAAGTTCCCGTACGGAACCTTTCAGCAAGTCGCAACATATTCTCCAGATCACCATTCCCATCAGATACTAGGGTCACTAATTCCTTACGTTTGTGTTGCAAGACCACATGCCTGAATCTAAGGCGACACACAAGGCCCGGACTTCTTGGATGAACTTGGCGCTTTCAGAGATCTGACTTTCTGGTGCATGCGCTCAATTTCTGCTAATAAGCAAGGGATCAAAGGTTGTCGAAGCTGGGCCTTTCTTGTAGGAAAGTGAGAAAGACAGACGTTGCTAAGGCCATTGAACGATGTGCGCCCGGCAAGTAGGAAAGCTGAGGAGTATTAGCCTATTCATGTCTGCAACCTCATAAGCAGATGTCTCGCTGTATCACTACTCACACCAGGAAAATTTGAGAATCACACTGAAAATGATGAGCTCACGATGTACACCGAGATACGGAAACTTAGGAATTTGACTGGGGGGCGTTAGTCATTTCAAGGATCCTGGAATGACTGAGGGATGCGGCAAGCTTCCAAACTCAAGTCTAAAGTTTAGACATGTTCAATAGCCTAAGAAGACTTAAAAAGTAACTAGCGAGTTTGAGCAGGTGCTTAGCGGTTTTGTTTGCTAAGACCTTGAGAGTATGTGGTTATGTCGTCGTGTGCGGACTCATCACCACAGATAGAGAGCGTGGTATAGAACCAACACGATATGCTTGGGGGCCAAAAAGGGTGTTAGCTACTAACCTTTCAAGGGAATCTTGCTCAATCCTTTCCATTTATCGCTGCTTTATTTTTCCCACTCAGAAACTTAATTGACACAGGGTATTGCGATATGTCAGACAATGCGATTATGGGAGACCAGTCACGCAGCGAAATTATAGTAGACTAGGGGGTCGGAAATATCACGGATAAAGACTTCTTTTCGCTGAATGATTCGTACTCGACTCAACAACAGACCTCTCTGTCTTTGCGTCTCATTTCACAGGTGTCGCAACTTATACAGAATGAAACTCTAATGTCCGACTCTGGAAAAGGGCCTTTAAGGAGCGACAGTTGTGACGCAGGGAGGTCAGAAGATGAGATTACTCGTGGTCTAAGCGACAAAAACGCCTAACAACGTCAGCTTCATCAATTAAATGAAGCGGTAGAGCAAGGAAATTTCTAGCTAATACATCAGATCCCGGCAAATGGCATAGATCTCGAGCAGACGAATGGAGCAGGCTCTAAGCCACTATATCTAGCTGTAGACTTAGGATCTTCGGATATTGTTGTGCTTCTTCGACAAGCTGGTGCCGATGTCGAATCATTCAACACCAACTCTCAAGTGTGTTGGACAGTGTTTCAACAAGCTGTTGATGGGGACCGTACTGAAATAGCGGAGCTTCTTCTACAGCACGGAGCAGATGTCAATTCGATAGATCCAGGGGGTAGAACACACCTCTTGACAGCTATCCAGAATTGTACCCGCAAGTGGATGTAGGATCCTATTCCAAATCATTTACTTGAGTCTCAAACACTCTGTAAAGACTTCAAGTCGGCAGCTGGCTTGACCGGAAGCCATGATCGACATCACCGCACACCAACAAACCCTTCCACCCATATGCGATCCACGAGATTCTCTTTGAGTGTTAATGATAACATGCAACGCCCTTCTGCTTTAGCTAATCAGGCGACATTGACTAGATATCTCCTAGTGGTGAAGAAGAAGCCGGTGATTAGATTGCAGCTTTTGTACGAAAGATTTGATTGAAATTTGGTTGAATATCGAGCTGATTAAGTTCACATGCCTTATCTACATTTTGAGACCCAATCCAGCTTTAACACTCTGTCTATTATAACCAGTGATATCGTGCAGACAGGAGCCAAAAAGTTCAAGTCAAACACTATGGCAAACGCAGCAGATCCAGGAGATCCGGCACAATGGTCAGCCGTAAACTCGCAATCCTTGTACAACCATCTGATTCGAGGTTGCTCAACTCCGGAATCACTAGGCGAAGCCGGCGCTCTTCAGACCTGCCGGACTCTTGACCAATATCTTAATACCTATCTCGATACACGAAACCGCGACAGGGATCAGGTAATTTACAGACACATACGTGACATTATGCATTCACAAGAACCCAAACTTTTCATGGTCGACCAATTATGGATTTAGATCATCGATTAATGTGCGCTCTTCAAGAACATGAAACAAATTACACTTCTCTTCTAAGCTGTCGATGAACAGACACTATAATTAGCTGCGTACCTATGAGCATGGGCGATATTTCGATGGATGATGTATCAATTAGACTGTCACCAGCAGATCAAGTTCATTTTTCCCTGCCTCAAGAAACTCGTAGACATCATATTATCCGGGATCATAACAAAACAGGGAGAACTTCGCGTCTAAAGCCATGCACAAGACAATAGGTATATTCAATCCTACTTGCTAATCTAGTCGGTGACGCTCGACCACCACAAGAAACTCAAACATTTCCAGGAGACGTCGAACTAAATGTCGAAATCAGCATAATCCTGTAAGGAATAATCAGGGACCCCTCAATGTTCAGCATAATATATCTCGATATCTACGCCAAGCTACCAGAGCTCAGATCCCTTTCATATTCATCGCTTTCAATCAGGATCAATTTGCAGGCTGGATAGCGCGCGTCAGGCCCCAGTCAAGTACTGCGTACGTTCTCCTTGCCACGCTTCTATCCTTAGCCGTAATCCTGATAGCCGTGTGGGCGTCCCTATTGGACTCTATGGCTAAGATTGGGGCAATTGTTGGTACCGTTTTAACTGGCATCTTTGGACTCGTACATCCCCCGAAGAAACAACCTGATACTCTGGCCTCTGGCTCAGCGTCTGTTGTTAGGTGTTGATAAAGGCGCATTAGACTCAATTCAAAATTAATATAGGAACTTGTGATATTCCAATTTTGCATTTGCTCATGTATCCCCTGAAGTGGGAAAATCATTGCTATTCGCCTCTATAGCTGCCTCTTATCTCTACAGAGATATCTCGGATATTCCGGGGGAAAGTTTTAAACCGTGGTTTAAAGCAGATTCTTACATTCTAAGTGTCCCTTTTTGTCGGCCACCTCTTTCGGGGTCAAGCCAACATAGTTCTTGATGCCAATACTTGCCCCCTTACTCAGCAGCCATTCAACGGTCTTGGCCTGATTATTGCCGGCCGCACCGTGTAGAGGTGTTCCCCAATCATCCCGCTCCCTCGCATTGTCGTATACATCTTCATTGTCGGGTAGCGCATCGACACTGGCACCGGCAGATACAAGCATGTCGAGCATATCAACGCGACCGGCGCATGCGGCCAGAAGCATCACACTCCGCCCTCGGAACACAGCTCCGTGCTTGAGCAATAGAGCCATGATCTCGAGATCTGCCTTGACCACAGCAGACAGCTCGAGTGGCGTGTACGTCTCCCCACGGAGGTTGGCGTTGGGGTCGGCTCCATGGTCTAGGAGAAATTGAACCAAAGGAGCTTTGCTGGCGCCGACAGCCATGCTACAGAGATGTCAGTTGAGAGAATGTACGCATCAGGTATGGCAAACGCCTAGCACGAACCAAAGGGCATCGCCTATGTGACCATAATTGCTATTGACATCCCACTTCCTTTCCAATAGCCGCTTGAAGGCACTGGTATCCCAGTTTGACTCTTTGTTACAGGCGGTGCTGGCAGTTATGACATCGCTATTGCTTATGGTGGTCATTGTGAAGTTGGTGATCGGGTATCTTTTGGTGCGTCGGAGTTAGCTTAATGTGATGAATAAAAGAAGTAAATGTGGCTTAATGAAATTATTAGCACGCAGAGGTGGTGAATTCAAAAGCAAGCAGGCTGCAGCTTCAAGTTTGGGGGCGTGTTTCATGTATGGAATGATCTTAGTTTATTTAAAGAACAGATTATTCGTGGCTATGTCTTTGACATTTTTACTCTATGTTTAAGTGCCATCGTCCGTTATGTGCAATACACGACGTCATGATCTGCTATTTACGGGCCGTGGCGTCTGAACTCTTGGGAAGGATTTACAATTTCGTCAGCGTTGCACAACTTTACTTTGTGGAGTACATTTTGACGACAAGCAATGGCCCCCAAATTCATCTCAGCTTGCTGATTTTCGATCTCTGAGGTGATTGGTGATGCAGGATTTCTAGCAGCCACCAGATCCCACATAAGCTGGTCCGGATGATTTATGAGTCGAGGAGGCCAAAACTAGAGAAGGGAGGCCAAGCCTAAAGTGATCATCCTACGATATTGCTACCAGACTACCCTCAACTAAAACGGTCGTCACTTGAAATTTGAATCAACACTCGCTGTAAATCTTATTCGCTGAACCAGCCATACATAACAACAAACGGACTCTGAATAATGCAGCGTCCGCGAGAATTCTGTAATTTCAAAATCACTTTGCAATTGTGTCGGCTTATCGACTTTGAGGTTCCAGTAGGAGGCGATGCTGTGCCACAAGGCAATTTCGGAGGGGTTTGAAAAGCTAGAAAAGGCATTGCTGGTCTGATTGCTTCGCCCTCAGGAGGCAGGATCCGATACTTCGAATTTAGTGCACGATGATCCCGCTCGTCTTGAGTCTTTATTTCTAAAATAAACTGAGGCATAGTGAGATGATGCGCTGCTGTCTACTATAAGACTCATCGCATAGTATGCAGACTTTCATCTTCTTAAACTCATCATCTTCATCAAACATCTAGCTTAGTTCTTGAATACCTCCCCTGTTGCCGTAACTCTCCAGCTCGGTCTCATCCAACAGACAACATGCTTTTCATCCAATCCTTTCTCAAAAACGTTCTCCTGGCATCTCTGGCCGCTACCAGTCTCGCTGTTCCTATTCATGACAACCCAATAAGCCTTGATATCCGCGAAGTCGCCGTGGGTAAACGTGGCAAGACTCCTCCTCTACCTTCGGTTCAAGACTGCAAAGATCACCTCAAAGTCGAGAAGGACACCACGCTCTTCTACTCTGGTCCCGGAGGGTACGCCAAGAAGGCAAGGGATGCCATCAAGGACCGCGATTACCTGAAAGGCTACAAGATCCTAAGCCAGCTGTGGACGGACAGCAAATGGCAGGACCAGTGGCAGAATGACGAACAAGCTAGCGTGGAATTTTTCAATATCTGCTCAAAGGCGCTGGCAGAACTTAGCACGGGTACTTCTTACGTCCTTCTGGAGAGAGGAAACGGTCGTCAATGGAGTTCCGGCTCAGTCTGGGACAAGTACGAGTGGCCCAACATTCCTTCTGGCACCAAAGTGATTCGCATCAACCCTGACAACGCAAATGATAAGGAGACCATCAAGGGTTGAATCAGGCTCAGGTTTCAATAGGGGGCTAATACACCAACTGGAGGAATGGGGACAGTACTAGATGGGAGGAATAGGTCTTTCGTTTCAACTTTCATCTGCTATGCAGGATCTTGTTTTATTTTATACACCGGTCATTCGCTCAAAATATTAAATGTGGTCAACGATCGCGTTTCTAATTCGCAGATACCTTGGCTCTTCAAATATAAACATTGAAACCCAAACATGAGCGGGCAAAATGTACAAAATATTCAAGCATTAGGCGCTAAGTATATAAGAGGATCCAGTATACCTGTTCTTCTGTGACCTGCCTCCCTATTGCCATATTGTATTGTGGGCAGTGTGGTGGCAGAGGCTTAAGACCCATAGCCTCTTTATATATCTAAACTTAGTAACATATATTGGTGTAAGATCAAAAGTACGGCTAAAATAGTTTGCTAATATAACGACCTGCACTACGCACATTCCTCGCACAATGCAATGATCTGCTGTAACTTCAGGTAGACAAACACTAAACTGCGACGTTTGGCAGCAACATATTGATGGGCCCCTCCTTCTAGACTTCTTCTAGTACCGAGTCGCTATCTATACATACTTCATTCATCTACTAATACTATCGATCTACTCTTTCTAATCTATACGGAGGCGTTCGTGTAGACATCCGTATACTGGTGGTTATCTATGTGAGCGCCCGTCTCCCCGATGATCCAGACAGTGTCCAATCGGGTTACAATGCTTACAAATATGCGGCGTACAGCTGCAGCTGTACTTAACCTCCGATAGAGAATGAATTATGAATGAGCGTATGCAAGCCTTTGTTGTAAAAGGGAGCTAGATTGTTGACCCTACTTCAAAGCGTAGCAGTTCGATACATAACTAGCTAGTTTTATGATTATCGCCCTTAAACATGACACTGCAATGATTCTATCCGTGTAATAGGCATTAAACCGTTGAATGGACCAAGCCGGGCGTAGGAAGCAAAAGTTTTATCTCCATTTAGCGTTCCTATTTAATTGATACAATGGTTTCCTCAACCATAACATGGGAAATACAGCGGCGTGGCCGGTCAAAACCTTCAAGTTGCACTACAGACATAAGGCATCCCCAATAATCTGACGGGACCACTGGTTTAAAGAAACTCGATGATTGATATTCCCTCTCCTGTCCAGTTAGAAGAACTCTTTCCAACCCTGGTAGCAAAAGAGCCCTACCAACCCACAATTACTGTATTGGAACTGGTTAACTCTCTACAGTGCACAAAGAGCCAGAGACTTTACAGATCACGCATCATCTAATGGAGAGCTGCTTGAAGCGCAGTTCTCTACCTTTCTGTTTTATGCAGCTCCCCGGGACACTGTAGTTCTACAGAGAATACATGGATACAGATGAAACCGACTTAAACTACACTTATGCCAAGCTGCTAAAGTACTAGGCATTAGAATTTGCAAGGAGATCCTCAGGCGAGGCTTGACTAAGTGGCAAATACGACCGCTTAGCATGGAGGATCTTACAATACCTTCGTTCATAGCCTCGACTGCCCTTTTCCCTCCTCTGCAGCTGTCGCCATCACCCACCATTAGAGGAGAAGAGGATGATGGGAGGGCACGAAAACCATGTTTCAAGCACGCATTCTCAATTTTATCATGTTATTAATGCCTCGCAAGTTCACATTTATCGAATCAACCCGGCTGTTCTCCCTACAGTCACCGTAAGTCATTCACATTCGCCCGCTTTTCAGCATCTCTTTCATTGTCTTTATTCCTTTCTTTCTAGTAATCGCCGTCTAGAACCCCATATGATCTAGAACGCTTAATAGCTGTCGCTCGCTCAAGTGTCTCAATGCCAGTCTTTGACTCCCATCTTCATTCATTCTCAAAAGTCTTCATTGGTCAACTTTCAGGGTGATAGGGCATCAGAGAATGTCGAGAAAGGTTGGGAGGCAGCGGTAGCAAAGGTGGTCACTGACGGAGCAGAATCTGGATAACAAGAAGCAGTAGGTGACGGACGCTCTTCGCACTGCATTCTGCACAATGGCTTGGTCAGGTACTCATTTATTTCCGGACCATGATAGCAACGGCCAGTTAAATATTCGTACGTCCGATAGTCTGTTCATCGTTGAACTCGCTCATTAGATAAGCCTTACATATCAGTTATTTGTGTCACAAGTGAGCAAGGCAGTAAGTTACAGTGCAAGATAGTTTCGAGATGTGTTGTTATAATTATGTCTATCTTTCCTGCCAACCCGAATCATTATATTTTTAATTGTTTAATAAGGCAAAAGCGACGTCGCAGATCTAGGATCTGGTGACCTCACAGGGTAAGTGAGCCCAAATAGGGGGCTAAACTAAGGCAGAAGAATAGCACCCCACTTCCACATGCGAAACCTTTCCGCAAACCGTAGTGGGGAACAAATCCATCAACTCATCTCATCATGAACACAGAGGAGAAGCACGACCGACGTGAGACTTACAAGACAAGAAAGACGCCGCCTCGCCAGAAGCGGAATCCCATCGAAGCCGCCATCAGTTCCTGGTATCAAAGCCATGCTGCTCGCCTAAAGCATCATCAATACACCGATCTCATCGCGCAGGCGCCAAAACGATGGACAGCGTACGGATCGCTGGCGTTGCTTCCCGCGGGGTCATTCACGTCGGCGGCGTGGTATGAGGTCCTGAAGTCGACTGCGGTGTCATCGAATGCAGGATTAGCAAACGATGGAGAGAAACTGAAGGAGGAAGACCAGGGCCCCGCATTGCTATGGAAGACGATCCTGGCCGAGATCTCGGGCTTGGGCGCGACCAAACTCACGCACCTAGCGGTCAATGAGGGGATACCGCTGCACTCGAAAGACAGTACCAGCAATGCTGCAGGGGAGGGCGAGAATATACTGCGCAGCCCGGGCGGACTGCGGATGCTGTATGGGGATTTCGGACCTGATGGAGAGGAGAGGGAAGGGGAAGGGGAAGGGGAAGACTCGGCCACGCTGACGGAAGACGACTTCGCGCGCGCATTCTGGGTCTCGACGAAGCAGAACGGCATCACGCAGACGTGGGCGCCTCGCTGGACCATGTTCAGTCGGGGAAACGTCAAGGAGAAGGCGCGGCTACTGCGCTTCCATGATCCGCCCAAGGAATCTGGCCTCAACCCCAACGGCGATGAAAGCGAGAACCGGGACGGGAATGGCTGTGAGGATTTGTCGCACCGCCACATACCCACCCCGCAGCGCAGAGGCGCCATGGCAGTAGACCTATACGCGGGAATCGGGTACTTCGCGTTTAGCTATGCGGCGAGCGGGTTTCGGAAAGTCTTCTGCTGGGAGCTGAATCCGTGGAGCGTAGAGGGCTTACGTCGGGGAGCGGTGGCGAACGGGTGGAGTGTGCGGGTCATTGTACCAGCCGCCACACCGCATGGCGAGCAGAGAGAGAAGAAGAAGAAGGAAGAAGAGATGTTGAAAGAGATCCTCGAAGGCGACGAGATCATCATCGTGTTTCTCGAAGACAACGCGCGCGCGGCGGATAGGTTGAGGAGGTTGGATCAGCTGTCGCGGGAGCGAGATGGCGAAGAGGAGACGAGGCCTGGATTCCGCATGAGTAGTATCATGCACGTCAATTTAGGCCTGTTGCCCACGAGCCAGTTATCGTGGACTACCGCGTGGGAGATTGCGAGCGAGAGCCGGCGGGCATGGCTACATATTCACGAGAACGTGGGCGTTGCGGATATCGATGCTAAGAAGGGGGAGATTCGGGAATGGTTTGCGGCGCGAGCGCGAGTATTGGATGGGTGCAGAAGCAGTGATGCTGTAGTAGATGGACAGGATGGCGTTCGGACTAGTAATTTCGGTGTCGAACATGTTGAGCTCGTCAAAACGTTTGCGCCGGGCGTTTGGCATTGCGTGTTTGATTTGTGTGTTAGACGGGGTACGGATGGAGGGTCAAGATGATATAGACAACTCGTATGAAGGTTTGGGAGTTAACTTGAGCACCGTAGGTTGGGCACGGATCGCTACGAAGAGTTTCATGAGCGATGAATCGCACGGCTAGTGATAAACACGACGTTTCATCACTGGCGCACCAAGTTGTTCACTAATCTCGTTTCCTCGGATTATAATCACTTCGCCCCTCGCCTCTTAGCCACGCAGTCATACGTAAACCTACGCCAATTCCAAGTGCTTTCCAGGTCATACATATACACATACAAGCCGATACCAGACAGACGCCATGCTAACCGTGGGCTCAATATACACTATGCGAGCAGGTAGAACTTCGGGAGAAAAAAAGAAGAAAAAAAGAGAGAGCATTGCTACAACAGAACAAGTCCAAGCAAACCAACCCCTCAGCTAACCCTTCTCCTGAACTTGGCGGGGATATTGTCCGGCACGATAGCCAGGAGCTCAAGCGCAGCAAGACGGTGCTCGGCCTCCTCCATCTCATCGTGCTTGCGGAAGTGCTCAATGTCCTCAGGGTGAGTGAGGTCCTCGAGGCGGGTGTTCTCGTCGTGGTACTTCTCCCAGTGGTGGATCTCGTACTCGTACTCGTCGTCGCCGTGGTGTCCCGGACCCGTGCCCAGGTCGGGTAAGGTCCCGCCATTGGCAAGCAAGGTGGCGAACTCTTCGCGTGACACGAAGCCGTCGCCGTTGCGGTCCAGCAGGTTCAGAAGCTGTCGCTGGTACTCGTCTCGCTTGGACAAGGACACGTCTTTGTTGGTCTCGTCCATCAGACCGTACGTCCGCAGCATCTCGTCGACTTCCCATCGGCCATTGCCGTTGAAATCGTGAAGGGTGAAGAAAGAGGATGGGTCGAAGTTGGCGATGTGGTGTTCCTCTGTTTCGCGTTCGGTCAGTACCCTTGCGCTTGTTCCATACGATGGTCATCTACAGAAACGTACCGGCCATGTGTTTCGTCATCCAATTGGCATTGTCGGGTATCATGGGCTTCTGGTCATGCGACCCATGGCCAAGCACTCCGGTGAGCAAGCTGGCAGCCGCTATGACGGTGAAATGCATCGCGACAAATAGGTAAACCTGGAAAGACAGGTCCCACTTTCTAGTAGACGGACTTTCTGGCAAATAATAAAATTATACTTGGGAAGGACAGCTGGGATTGGAAGTAGAAGTCGATCGGTATAGAGTCAGGTAGGTATTCAGTAGGTCTTTAATAACGTCTCGAGATACGTAAGATAAGACACGGTATGGAAGATCGGGATCGGCAGCGGGAAACAGCGGACAGGGGAGATTCAGCCGCCCCCACGATTTCTTTATGGTTTATGCGTATTCAGGGTCAGGGGTCGTAACCACTAAGAAAGCCGTTCAGTGTGCAGTGGAGCGCGTTCGCATCCAGCAAACGTCATATTTAACCATGCTTGGCAATAACTAAGTACCTGTCTACAGTGCAAGCGGCCAAGCCAGCCACACACTTGCTAGACGGCTCCGGTTCGTTGCTGTACCGCAACAGCTGTCAACGGCCTTTATTTGTACTGTATAGACTACTGCCGAGCATAGTGGGTGATTTTGGCCAGAACCTCCGTACGCAACTCAGTACCTACGAACGCAACCACGCGCCTCAACTCAACATCGGGCGCCTATAACCTTAACCCTAACCTTTCTCATCTGTCGGGATGAGTCGCACATTAGAGCCAACTCTGTACTCTCTGTTACCCAGCTATGCGACCGCGCTGCCACAGCCCCTGCTCGAGCTTGCATCGTCTCTGTTGGCCCAGTCGCGCCACAGCGCCGGTGCTTTGAAGGTCGACGAAGAGGTCGCCCGCTCCTACGCATGCGCCCACATCGCCTGCGAACGCCTCAAAATCTCCCTCGATCTACCGCCCATACAAGTGCGACCGCCTATCCCGCCTCGATTATACAGGCGGTTGTACACTCACCTCGACAATGTTCTCGCTTCAACCTCCCTGACCAGGCCCGGCTGCGTACGAACACCTACCTCCAAGGCCAAGGACGCCGACCTCTTCGGCAGCGCCAAGGAGACTTCCTTGGCAAAATTCCGCTCTCCCGTTACCACGAGGGCAGACGGCACGCCCACCAAGTCTGCGTCTAAGCCGCCCCCACTCCCTGCAAAGAATGCAAAGAAGAAGGCTGGTGGCCTCAACAGCACCCTGCCGGCATGGCTACGGCCGACCATTCAGCTGTTATGTAAGGAGCTAGATCAGGAGCTCATCGGGCGGACTGTCCTAGCGGGGATGCAAACCATTGTCGCACCCCACGGCAGACGGACAAAGGATGAATGGGTTAATGATCACCTGGCTCCCTTATTAGCGGCCGTGTACTGTCTAGTGGCGGGGCAGTTGTATGTTCTAATGCAGGGCAAAGACCTGGACAACAAGCAGTATTCGAAAATACGAAAATCCATTCTCAATGTTCTGGAGCAGACACAAGAGAAGGTCGCCGTCCCAGGGATGGATGAGGACGAACTGTGGATCGGGTGGTCCGATGTCACGTCGAAAGACGTGGATAAGGCTATGGCCGAGATCATCAAGAGAGGCTGGCAGAAGGATGAATGGTTTGACGGCTTCGAGGGTATGGTCAAGAGGTCCGAGTCCGACGCAAATACTTCTAGAGATAAGGTCGATATGGAGGATGAAGAGAGCAGAATCAGCGAGAAGCTTCATATCCACAGGGCTGACACCATGTTTCAAAGTAGGTGGGACATGACAGACCAGAAACGACGCGAGTATCGAGAATGGGAGAGTGGGATCATGCAGCGAATCGAGGAAATAGAGCGACTGCAGTCCTCGAGCATGGAACTCGGCCCTGGGGCCTAAACTGGTCAGTATCCTCAGTGTACAAACGTGTCACACCTAAATATGTCACCAAGACTGCTGCTACTTAATCAAGGAATAGATCAGGCAAACAAACTATACTCCTGACCTCTCGTATACATAGCTTTGCTTGGAACCCATTTGTTTATACCGAGAATAATCTTCTCGCCTCCGGCGAGTGCGCTGATCCACTTCCTATACATGATCGCTACTCTACAACTTCACGAGAAGATCCACCGCCACAAGATCCATTCGAGATGTCTTCGACGAATTCTGCAGAATCTGCCCCTCGTGTCTTCTATATATGGAATTTGACAAGGTCCTACAAATTATTTCTGGAAGATATGATTTTCCCGTACAAGAGTCCAGGAGTCTCAAGCAAGTCAACCGAGAAACACGACAAGCAGTTCCAGGAGACCGACAGTGAGTGCCTGACTACGAAGAGGGTCCCGCCATCAGTCCGATTATTGACTGGAGCTGTGTTCTGGCCTATTGGGCACCCACGCTTCAGGGCCACATTGATAACCTGCCAACCTGGCGCGACATTCTTCAGAGTATCGTCCAACACATAACTATCCAACCAAGACAGACATATACATTGCGGTGGTGGTATACCTCTTGACCACCTTTGTTGCGCAGCTGCCGAAACTCCGTAGTCTCAGGTTCATGCTCGGATCTGTCGAGATCCCACCCGAGTTTTCCCGTTGTGACATGCTCTGGGAAAGAGCTAGAAGCCGGAATGAGAGCAAGTAAGAGGGGCAGGGAATGTGTGGGCGATGAAGGAAGGACTTTGAAAATATCAAGATTTGAGTCACAGGTGAAGGAAATAAACTATTTCGACACCTTTTCCTCGACAAGAGGCATCTCAGATAGTTTAACATCAGAACAGCCCGTCAGCAGCTGGTTGGCAACCTAGCCCGATGAAATCATTTAGAGACACAATGACTAACACCGCTTCAATAGCCGGTGCTATTGTTTTTATCATGCAAGTTCGTAGCGAAGCGAGTTGAGCTTATCAACGCACATACTGCCCAACCTTTTTCACCATAATCAGTATCGTTAATATCGTAGTTGTATTTGATTAGCTAGTCCCTGCTTTCAAGTACCGTCGTCGTTAATATTGTTGTAAATGGTGGAATTTAATTATATAGCAAGCTTTATGCTGTAGGGTTGTCGCTCGAATTGTACTACAGAGGCGGGTGGCTCTTGCGTAGGGAGCTCCGTTATGTATATTCTAGGCCGCATTCCAAAACGAAAGCATATCAAAGTGTAACGAACCGCGAATAAGCAGACAGTAACAGCTCGGTTGAACACAGTAACAATCTACGCATGTCGTGCTCCTAATGTAACTCGTTACTAGTAATAACACTAACTGAGCCCATACGCTGTACAACACCTATATCACAATGAATGCAAGCTACGTGACAGCCATGATTAACGCGATAATAGAAGTTTAGACTATACAATGATTTTCCCATATTATGCTTGTGCTTACACAAGATATGCCAGCTGAGCAGTCTCGAGCAACAGCTCGACACACCACTCATGCAGGCCTTTATACAAGCCCCGATGCTGACAGCCCAACGTAAATACCGGCATACAAGGACCCCATTCTTCGTGTCTTTAGCCTTGACACCTATTTCGAGAAATCATCTCGAATAGAGCGATACATACCACCGGGGAAATGGTGTTCGTCGCTCTTCTTTATATGGGATGAATCCCTATACTTATCACTTCTCCCACTTTCGCTCTTCCTCCTCACCGCATCCATAATACCACCACCACCACTCTTCGTTTCCTTGGACTCTTCTCCCCGCGACTGTCCATGGCCGCCAAACTGCACCGAGTCGAGTATACTGCTACGTCTCCTACCATTCTCGCGCGCAGGCGTTCTCTGGCCAAGTTCGTCGAGGAGACCGCCACGGGGCACTTCTTCCCGCTCATCATAATAGTCGCGATTGCTCGGCTCCATGACTTCTACTATACCGCCGTGCCTGCCGTCATGCGTGGAGTCACCCGAGGGTCGTCTCGCCTCAGCCGCCGAAGCTCTTCTTCTTCTTCTCGCGTCACCTGGCTTCAGCGCGTCTTTGAGTCTGTCCAGGAGTGCTCTATCTCGAGTTCCGGGCTGCGTAGCTCCCCCCCATTGTTAGTTAGTTAGATCGCGCCGCGTGGAAAGTAAGTATGGCGGGGTCTAGGAAACTTCGCCTACCGACTCGGTGTGTGAGTCCTGTGCGAAATCAACGTTCTCGCTCCCTACAGCCGCACCGTAGTCGAGTCCACTGGATTCGGTTCGGTTTCTTTCTCCTGACGGCATGTTTTAAGGATGAAACTGATATTGCGGTGTAGACAAGATCAGTGAAGATTTAGTGTTTGTGCATTACGAACGGTAGAATTGTTTAAGTAGGTATCGATGTTCCAATCGCTGTTATACGAATTTATGCGGCGAAATCATCTGATGTCAGTGCCTCCATCTTTGAGTCGTCATGATGATATCAGATTACATATCGGTGTACCATTAGAGTTCACATTGATAAACGCCCTGGTTCTCTGATAGGCGCTGCGAATAATTACCTGCGACCGGATAAATCGAGATTCTTCTCTGACTACATTAGAGAACTGCAGAAGTGTATCATAGCGTACAACGATCTTTACTTTTAAGTTTGTGTCCTCCGCATTTTGGTAGGGGAGCATCCCCCAATTAGCTACATGATGCTACATTCCCCGCAATGAAGACCCTGCGAATGGACGTCATCTGGAGAGGAGAATTTGGAGAAGGTGCTTATACTAGGCGCTGAAGTTCATATCAGATTTGAGGAGTGGCACAAACCAACGAAGCAGTTGTGAAGCGGATTTTCGCAGTCACTTCCTGTGAACTCTTTCCGTGATCGACAAAGCTTATTACCTGGATTTACACAACGCTGATTGTGAAAACAGATTCTATCCGAGAAACTAGAATGAAGGATCATCCTAACTATGACGGCAAGTATCTGGAAGGAGTGCTACACAGCGGAGTATAGGGGTAAAAGGGGTTGGCTCTGGTAGAATCATTTTGGCTGACCAATTTTTCCTCTCCATCCCTGTCCCGATTCAACTGTAAAATGCTTTCTCATTAAAAATTGTATCGTTGTAACCCCCTAATTATCTCGCTTTTCTGCAACTACCTAATCATTGATGTGCTTCGCACGATTACGCCCTCTTGTGCAAAGCCACATGTGCCGCTCTGAGCTACTAATCAGTATTTTCCCAAGTTTTCAATGACAATTAACTATATTTACTCCATTTTTAATGTAAAATGTAATCATTCACATAATCATATAAGGAACATTTCTAAGTGATGAAAAAATATAAGAATGTTCTATACTGATGGATCGAAATCAAAATAACCATCTTAGAAATCTTAAGCTCCCCGCTCAGATTTCATGTCACCAAGTGTCGCCACCTGGTGCCACCAAAAGCTTCAAAGACCTGGCACTTTCAACATAGCAAACAACATTATCTACACAATTTCAGTGAAGGTGTCTTCATTCACTAGGATATCAAAAACACTAACACCTGAGGCGATCATTTAGTTAGGCGAGGTCACTACAGTATTTTACGCAGTCTTCAAAATGAGGATTCTCGAAGCCCAAAATGCGGTGTTGACCAATGTCGAGGTCTACAAATTTCTCTCCGATCAAGCCAAGCAATATCAGTCACAGAAGCGGCGCGGTCCGGGCAACCTGGAGATGCTGCGAGGAGAGGTAGGCAATCCTTTCTTTATTGCATCATCTTGTTGTGCGCAAAAGCAACACAACTCACAAAGACACACACGTGCAGGTGCTCAAGTATTTTGAGACATTTCCGGGGCCTCTGAGCCAGAAGCCTCTGCCGTATGATGTCGCGTCTATTCCTGTTCTGCTTCAGAAGTTGCGCCCCTACAATATCACAAAGGGCGAGTGCATCATGGTTGTGAACCTGCGACCCACCACTAGTGCCGCGCTCAATGCCGTGCTGGAAGACATGGAGGGACGATTTAGTGAACAGCAGCAGGAGGAGATTATCAACATTGTCGTTGAGGTTCTTGGTGAATTTCCGCCGTCCGGCGAAGGTGACGGGGACGCTATGGAAACTACCGAGAACGGCCGATGATCACTCCAAGTTTTGGAGCTCAAAACTGCGCCAACTCTAACATCTTGAATACACAGTTCTCAGAAAACATCGAGGAATCTTCATATATGGATGGCCCCATCCGTTGATGCTAGCTTGTTTACATCAATCTGCAACCTCCTTCGCTCTGCCCACCCGCCTCAGTTTTGGTCTTTGCGGCCGTATTACAAATCTCTTCGAAGGTCAACTTGAGCAGCTCACCCGTCACCGCGGAGCACTCGACATACTTATCCGCCCTCATGCTCTGCGATACCTTGTATCCTTCCTGGGGGTCAATGATGCCATTTGGATCAGTCTCGGATCTTAGATCCCTCTTTAGACCGACAACCATGATTGGAGTGTGGTCGCTTGTCCGAAAGGCACTCCGGATTTCTTTGATCCACTGCGATGGATATAGGGGTCAGAGCTGAGCTTGAATGAGAGGAGATGGGACGTCAGACACTGACAACTCGCTCCATATTAATTAGACTCAGTCGCTGACTGATGTCGTAGCATAGGAGGATCAGATCGGGCTCTAATAGCCGCCAGTCCTCGGAGAAGGCAGTGTCGTAGAATTCAAGACGATATACCCGTCGCCTATTACGAAGCTCAAAAATAAATGGCTGGTTTTCGTCTTCCAACAACGTGATTAGGACATTCCCATCCAGAGACTTGGCGCCCTTGCTAATCCGGCTGTCCTGTGTGTTATTCCTGCCTGTTCAGTCTCTTCAACCGGGTCATGAATTGTTGACGCACGATAGAAATGTCGTTTTCCCTACCCCCTCGTCGCCGAGCAGCAAAACTTTTACAGAAACCTCTTCCATCGAATCGGTGCATAGGATCCTTTTACACTTTTTATTCAGAAGGATGAAATTCAAGCGGTATCAGATTGAGATCAAACAGGTAGTTCTAAGTAATCATGGCGGATAGACTCTAGCCCCAGGCTGTGCTGAAGCCTGGTGGTCTACTTACCAAGGCGCGAGGCGTTTATCGATAAGACTTCCATCTATACTACATTCATGGAAATGTTTTTTTGCTCTTTTTTTTAAAAAAAAAAAAAAAAAAGGAAACCAAAAAAAAACCCGATTCTGTGTTAGATGCAGTCCTCAAATATTCCCTTCTAAGTACTTGTTCACTTAAGAAGAGAGTGTATGTGGCTCCTTAACAGCAGCGCATGTGGTAGTTGGCGCCCCCATAGATGGCACCAAGTGTTAGCCTTCACTGCACGCCGAGCAATTCAATGCAGCTTCTCCACTGCTCCCATCACCACCACACAGGCCTACGCCACAAAACGCTCCAAAATGGATGAGGGTGCGTCTCGGTACGGCCGATGGACCAGGGACGCCCTCATCAAGCGTATCCAGGTCCTGGAACATGAACTTGGAGCAAAAGATCGATTAAGCGCACCAGTCGGCGCATCTACAGAGACGATAGCATCAGATGGAGGAAATGAGATAGAAGCGGCGGCGACGGCGGCGGCAGCGGAAGCAGAAACCGAACCGCAAGGTAAGAAGAATAAGAAGCAGAAGAAGAAAGACGGACGCGGCATTGATCCATCCAAGTACGCGACGAGACACATTGCGCTGAAGCTGGCGTACCTGGGCAAGAACTATGGCGGGTTCGAGTACCAACAGAGCACCAACGTCCCGACCATCGAGGAGGAACTTTGGAAAGCCATGGTGAAAGGCTGCTTGATCTTCCCCGAGAACCCAGACGAGATAAACTGGCATCCGTGGGAGTACGCCAAGTGCGGCCGGACAGACCGTGGCGTGAGCGCCTTCGGTCAGGTCATCAGCATCAGAGTGAGAAGCAACCGACCTCTACCGAAGGAATGGGAAGGGAAATCTTCTCAAGGGGCGGCGAGTGATGATGATGATGATGAAGCAACTGCAGAAACAACGACGACGACGACGCAAGGCGTCGATGGAATAGAAGCGTCCAAGGCAATAATAATAGGAAGGTCGCCGAAGCGCGAATTCAACGACATCACGGATGAGCTACCCTACCCGCGCCTCCTGAACCGGCTTCTGCCGCCAGATATCCGGATTCTAGCATGGTGTCCAACGATACCAGCCGATTTCTCGGCGAGACATCACTGCCGGGAGCGGCAATACCGATACTTCTTCACGCAGCCAGCTTACTCGCCAATACCGGAGGACCTGGAAGACCCCGGGAGCCGCAGCACCAGCAGCAGCAGCAGCAGCGACAAGAAGAAACCAAAGAGCGGCTGGCTGGACATCGAGGCGATGAGGGCGGCGGCCAAGAAGTTCGAGGGCCTGCACGACTTCCGCAACTTCTGCCAGCTCGACCCCACCAAGACGCAGCAGAGCTTCCGGCGACGGATCTTCGAGAGCGACGTCGTGGAAGCCCCCGACGCCAAGACGGCGCTGCCGCACCTGCAGCGCCGCGAGTTCCAGCCCTCCTTCGTCTCGGAAGCGCCCTCGGAGCCCGGCACCACGGCCTCGCCGCCGGCGGCGCCGCCGGAGACGTTCCCCAAGGTCTACTACTTCCACGTGCGGGGGTCCGCGTTCCTGTGGCACCAGATCCGCTGCATGGTCTCCGTGCTGTTCATGGTGGGCCAGGGTCTCGAGGACGTCTCGGTGGTCGACAGGCTGCTCGACGTGGCCTCGGAGCCGCGCCGGCCCGCGTACAACTTCGCGAACGAGACCCCGCTCGTGCTCTGGGACTGCCTGTTTCCGAGGGACCTGGACGACCCGACGCGCACGGACGGCATGGAGTGGGTGTACGTGGGCCACGGCGACCCGCTGAGCGCGCACGGCACCTCCGGTGTCGTCAACCACGCGTGGAAGCACTGGCGCGAGCACAAGATGGACGAGCTGCTCGCGGGCCAGCTCCTCAACGTCGTGGCGACGCAGACCGACCTGGCGCTGCGGCGGACGACGACGACCCCCACTGCTGCGTTCCTCCGCCACGCCAACACCGCGCAGAAGATGTTCGAGGGCGGGAATGGCGAACGCAGTCACGGCAAGTACGTCCCCTTGCTGAAGAGGCAGAGACTTGCGAGTCCGCAGGAGGCGTATGATAAGGACGCGAGGAGGAAGGGGTTCGAGAACGCGGCGCATATGCAGGAGGTCATCGCGCAGAGGAAGGCCGAGGCGGCGGCTGGTGGGGTGGTGGTGGTCACTCAGACAGCAGAAAGCGGAAGTGATGAAATGGTGGAATAGATGTTGACGCAGCGTGTCACTGGAGATAGTTCACTGGGGATGGTGAAGGGCAATATTTTCAAAGATATCAGCATTATAGCTATATATCGACCGCGAAGGACTACGTACGATATGCGAGTCTCGCAAATGCCGGGGGTATCATCATGGAAGCTCAAACACCAAATAAAAATCACCGAACAATCATCCTCAAAACGCCATGCTATGTCATCCGTCTATAACCAACCAACCAACCAACCAAGCCTCCTATTCCTATACAGCCTTCCCATCCAACCTCGCAACCTTGCGCTCATAAAGACACTCTCGGACCCCCCTCCAAACCCTTTCCACCACATCAGCCCTAGGCAGAAGCCGCGGGAAGACAACGACGACATCCGGCTCGCCCTCGACGACCACGACGAGATAATACCGGACCTCGAAGCCGCGGAACGCCTCGTTGATCACGACATCGAGGATCTTCTCAGTAGGTATGAAGCGGGTCGTCGCGCGACCGGCAAGCAGACTGTCCTTGCTGGAGCTCGTCTGGATGCCCAGACCGCGGAGGACGAGGAGGGACTCCTCGACGTGCAGGCGGCGCGTCAGCGCGTAGAGGGCTGCCAGACACGCGGGGACGGCGAGGCGAGGGGGAAGTACCACGAGGGCCGCCGTGGCCCGCGTCGCCAGGAGGACGCCGACGGGCGAGGCGAGGACGGCGTGTAGGAGTCGTTGTTGGATGGAGAGGGTCGCGGAAGATGATGGGGCGGGCGGCGGCGGCGGTGAGGGTCCGTATGGACTTTGCGCCCAGGTCGCGTAGAGGAAAAGGAGGATCAGTCCGCTTAGTAACCCCTGTGAGAGATAGATGGCGTATAGTGAGAGTCGGAGCGGGACGGTTGGTGGGGGGAGCGTCGAGACTGTGAATTCGGCTGCTGTGGGTGAGGGGCGCCGGATGCGCAGGTAGGGTGATGTTGTTAACATGGTTTTTTCCCCCTTCTTCGAGAGGGCCGTTTAGAGATATTCGATCTGGGTGGTAAGGTGGTGGGTGAGAGTGGGATGGGAATGTTGTGAAGCTAAGTTCGGAGGGATTGATCGATATGATACCTATCAGTACTTTGTAGAAGTAGGCTGGTTGATTGGTTTGAAAGAGCGTCCTATTATGTACATGATAACCATAACCAAGTTTACCAGGAGGGAAAGACTGTGAAAATCATGGCATGGCCATTTTGAATAGGTAGGAAGTGACAGAGCTGAATGAGATGTTTGGGAGGAAAGGAACTTTGTCGCAATGCTCAGGGAGAGCTTCAATTGAAGATGCAGCAAGGAACGTAGGTACTTGGGTACCTTGTCAAGTCCCCGCAGTTTAACTAGCCAATCAAATTCCATTTTTACCATTATCCGAAATTTACCCACTGAGTCCTATATAATATTAAATAACAGCGCAAATCTCCGACTGTAATGGTCAATTTGGTTGAAGGCGCTTGCAATTCTCAGACCGTCACACCCATGTCCATAAGAACCCCCGACGCCGCGCCCAGCGCAAATGCCGCGGTGGCTCACCCATCCACTTGGGTAACCAGTGTTGATTGGGCGGCCCTAGGAAATGGAGAGGATGCTTCAGGGAGGCTTCACGCTGCAGAGTATCTCCCCCGTCGCATGGTGTACTGGAACACGTTTGGCTTGGGGACATGGGGTGATGGTTTGAGATGGAGATTGTCAACTCCATGATTCCTTTTTTTTTTTTTTCCTTTCTTTCTCTTTTCTTTCTCTAACCTATCCTTCTATTTAATCAGTTTTATAACATACTCTTGAATACATTAGTGGAAAGTTGTGCATAATCTTTTCATTTTGGCTTGAAAATCTTGCTCACTTCTAGATTTGAACCCCTTCTGCTTTATATAGGTGCGGAGTTCACTACTGTTACCTACCTTAGGTACTTGAACACGAAGGTACCAGACACCAAAAGATTAGGCAGGCCTTGTGGATGCAAAAAAAAAAAAAAAAATTAAATTGTACGGTCATAATTGTATGCATAATCTCTACTTCCGTCATAGTTCAACAAGGAGATTGCAATTACAGTGCAAATATCATGATGCATTGACATGACTACTATCTCAACTATACCCAGATACAAAGACAGACGAACGAACACGAGCTGCAGCCAGCATGCAATAAGACAAATCATGATGACAATGCCCATCTTCCCTCCTTATAAAAAAACCCCCCCCAACGCTTGAGCGAACAGTAAGAATCGAATTAACAGTGGGGAGAAGAAAAGAGATAAGTAGGAGAGATAGAGACGACAGGGATGCCGTGAGGCAGCACTATTCTTCGCGAGGTAATAAAATTCAATAAGAGAGAGAGAGGGTGAAGAATTTTTTGGTTCTCGTTATTCCCTTTCCCAACAATTCCCAATTCCCATCAAACACTCAAAAAACACAATGGTGTCTTCCTTCTTTTTCTGCCGCGTGGCATTTGCTGTCCTTGGTTTCCCATCTTTCTTTCTGTGTGTGTCTCTTGTCTGGATGCCTTTTTTGGACTCGTTTCTTCTGTATCCTTCCTGTCGTTCGTGTCGTGAATCATGAGGCTTAATAATAATAAAAAAGATGAAAATCATGCTATTGATAACAGAGAGGCAAGGGAAAACATAAAAATAAAAAAAGAGTAGAAGAGAGATTCTCATTCGCAAGGATTAGCCTCGTGCTGTTGTATAATCAAGATGGTATCAATGGAGGTATCGATCGAAGAGAAAATGGGGAATCGAAAAAGAACTGGAAACGCCGGCGCCATGCAGTAATTCATCGTATATCAAGATTCAGGCCCCGAATTCAACGCAGAAAAGAGAAAAGGTGTAGTAGAGTCGATGAGACGAAGGGGGGGGTTGTTTTCTTCTTCAAATCATCTCGCTCCGGTGGAGGCCGCTCCCGACTTCCTGTTGCTGCTGGTACGCCATCCTGACCTCGCGGGGATGACGCTCCATAGTCTGGGATTGGTTATTATTATAAGAGACCGGTGGCGGTGGTGGTGGCGGAGGAGGGATGTTGTAGCCTACCGGCTGTGGCGGCGGTGGCACGCTCTCGTAAGGCGAGGTCTGCTCAGGGGACTTGGTCCGGCTCCCGAGGATGGAGTTGCTCCGACCCCGGCTGGCGGACCGCATGCGCTCCGTGGCGCGATTGAAGCGTCCGGCGATGCTATTGTCGGTGGCGCTTCGTCCGCGGTTGTGGCCAGGGCGCGACGACGGTGGTGCGGGTGGTGCGATGATCGGCACGATGGACTCGTTCATTGGCGCCGCGGCCGGGATCATTGGGCCTTGGTCCTCTTCGTCCATAACGATCTCGATGGAGCCGGTGCCAGGCATGCTACCATACACGGTTGGCCGTAGCCCAGGTAACGGCGCGGGAGGGGGGGGCGGCGGCATCGCCAGATGCTGCAGCTCCTTTAGGATGGGAGGCGGAGGTGGTGGCGGTGGGATGTCGTCGCGTGAAGACTTCCTCGAATGCCTGCCACCTTGGATGATCTCGTCGATACCGCGCATTCCGGCCGTGGCGTCGACGCTCATCTTCCTCGTGCTACCCCTGCGTGCTGGGCTGGCCGCCTGTATTCCCTGTGGGAAGGCTGGGTGGGCGGAGAAAGTAGGAGGTCCCGCGGGCTCCTCGGGGATGGGTGCCGACATGCATCTCTGAATGTTGGGCCTGACCGGGGGCGAGTAAACCGTAGAAGGAAGCAAAGTTAACGGTGCATCTTCAGGGATCTTGGTGGGCGAGTTGTTGCCCGGCTTATCTGGTGAGGGGTGGCCAGAGGAGGAAGGAGATGTTCTGTAAGTCCCAGGGATAGGCGGGACGGCGGGCTTATTCCTATCATTTTGGAATTGTAGTCTCATGGCCTTGGGAGTTGCGGGAAGGCCAATCATTTGGCGGTTAGGGCTACGCATGTTGGAACCTCTTTGAGTGGTGTGGTCCGCCGTTTGACTCCTGGGTGGCAGGTCTCTCGGAGGGACGAAAGTCGTCTGAGGGAGCTCGAAAGCGCTTGGTGGTCGGGAGATAATAGGGGATAAGTTATCTGGATGCAGGATTGGCGGTACGGAAGGGCGCCGAGCGAGAGACAGGCGACGCTCTTCTAGTTCACGGGCTGCGGCCTCCTTCTTGAGCTGTCTCTCAAGAGAGATCTGTTTCAAATCCCCTACACTAGCCTTAGCCGTCGGCTGCTCACGGGGCAGCTGAGCTGGTTGAGCTGGCTGAGCTGGCTGGACTGGTTGGGCTAGCTGAACTGGCATGGGAGGTTCTTGTTCAGCAGGCGTCTTGTTCTTTCTGCGGCGACTTTCAGACCGGTCCCTGGCTCTCGAAACAGCAGGCGATGAAGGATCTTTGGCACTACCGCTCCGGTTGTGGCGGTTTCTGAATTGTTCTTGTGCTTCTACTGCCGCCTGGTAATCGGCCTCATCGTCCGATGGCATATGATAGAATTTCACTTGATTAGACATGGGCAATGGGGACGAAGGCGATCGCACGACAGAGCCCTCGCCGCGACCGTTACTTCTACCACGAAGCTGAAGCGCTGGAGGACGGCGCTCGCGACTCCTATGTCGGCTTGCACGGCTCGACGTACGACTGGACACGCGGGTGCTTCGAGGCGATAATCGCCGAATCTGACTTGACTTGCGAACCGTCGAAGGTTCAGTAGAATCGAGATTGAGAGGAGCAACACCCTCGTCACTCAGTTGTACATCAACCTGCTTCGGAGTGCTGAGATTGATGAGTTCTTCAGGAGACATGGGAATCGGCGAGGTAGGTGAGCGCTTGGCCGGTTTCGGCGTCCAGTTCCTTCCAGCGCCTCGCCCTCTCTCTTCCGAGGTCTCTCGAGCGGCCTTACGGCTGCGGCTAGTTTCACGGCTTCTCCCTGAACGATCCTCTTGTCGATGGCGGCTACTCTCGCGGCTGCGTGTCTTCTTGGAGTAGTGCTGAGCCGTCTCCAGGCTGTGGATGTAATCCGTCAGACTCTTGTTTCCTGCGCCATTATAGTTCTGTCGGTAGCTTCGCCCTGCGCTCGAAGTAGAGGTGACTGAGCCAGCCACTGAGCCAGGTCCACGGCGACGGGTAGGCCAGTGGAAACGTGTCGAGGATGAGACAGACTGCTCGGGGGAGGTCACATCACTAGCCATGGCCGCGTCGAGAGAGTTCAGCTTAAGCTCCATTCCTTCCGGCCTACGATCCCGAGCACCGTTGCGACTTGAACGGCCCTGCTGCATCAAAGCTTGGATGGATTCTGGTCCCGGGGAAGGCGGGGGCGCCTCCTTATGACCATGGCTCTCCCTCATCATCATGGGGCTGGCTGTAGCGGCTCGCGTGACAGACATTCCAGCGTCATACTGTTCATTCGAGCCTTGTCGAGAATACACCTGGGGTTGAAGTTGAGTCGTATCAGGGACAACATCGATGAATACATCATCGGCCAAGTTGCGTCGATGGCCATCAGCAGATAGTTCACCAATAGAAGGCAGCATTTGTCGACCAAAGCCGCCAGGGGTCACGGGGTTTGCCGAAGCCGGGGTGTTGAAGGCGCTCCGTTGAGACGGACGAAGGAAAGCTGTATTTGGATCACGCCCACCGGGAGAAATGGCAGATTCCGCGATTGGCGTCACGCCGGCAGCAATAGGGGTTTTCCCATCGTCGCCGCCTGTGAAGAACTTGGACTTCTGCTTCTTGTCATCGAACGAAGTAATCAATTTTAGAGCCGAAGACTTGGCAATGCTGCGTTGAGGTCCGCGATTCAGCCCCGGAGGGGACAGAGGGGGACTCATCGGGCTCATCACCTCGGGGATGCTCTGGTGTATATTTTGGAATGTTGTTTGTAAGGCTGATGGCGAAGTCCAAGGTTCTGTAGACTCGACACCAGTACAGGCAAAGCTGCCGAAAGAATGTCAATATTGCGTTTCAAAGTCGAAGGGAGGATTTCATTTCATTGCACATACCATCGAATGGCCAAACCTTGCTGGCCGTGCTGAACGGCGAACTCGCCCCATTTCTTGACAAGCACGGCTTGACGCTCCCACACTCCAGGAAAGAACAGGCAAAGCAAGACCAAGGCCTCCAGGTACTTCTTGTGTGAGACATAGATCTCGATCGCGTCGTTGTAGTCGCCCATTCCTATCATGATGGTCGCTGCGGCATGCACATCGCCGTTCTCGAGGAGCCGTTGCACAAAGGCGCGGCCAAGACTGTGCTGCGAGGCATGCCCTCCGATGCCGCTTAACGCGAGCAACATCCAATCCGAAGATGTCATGTTTTCTGAAGTCGTCGTCATCACGTCTGCATTGATATCCCCGAGCCATTTAGCGAGCAGGATGCGACTCGGTGATCCAGCAGGGTGTCGTAGCATCTCGTCACGAACGAGATCCTCCATCTCCCTGTTCCACCCGAAAATGATGCTGAGCATCTGTCGGCGGAGATCGTCATTGGTCAGACGCGCCTGATCGACCAGATTGGTGTGTTTGTAAGGGACATCGTGGAGACGACTCCTGGTGAACTTAAAGAGATCGTGCACTCTCGATTCGTCGGGGCTAGGAAGAACCTCATTCCGGAGTCTCGAAGGCCGATTTCGAGACCGGGAGGAAGATGCAACAGAGACCGAGCTGACACTGCTGATGGAATATGCATCTTTGTCACCGAAGGGTGGTCGGGCCGAGGATCGCAGAGACGACCCGGCAGAAATGTAAGTGTTCTCGGTCATGCCACGTGACTGTACCGATGACTGGTATCGTCCCTGCGTGCCCGAGTTGGCAGAGGATTTGGAGATGGTGGAGCTCTTGGTAGAAGCTGGACTGGCCGTCATGTATCTGTCATGGTCGGCCGAGTCACTCGCGGAGTCGGTTCCACGAACCATCCTCGCCAGGGGTGACATGTGATCATCATCGCTTTCCGAAATGTCGGCATTGATGGGGATGGACGAGTCGGATTCTGTGCCAATGATCACGACGCCCTGCTCGGCCTGCTCCTCGATGGAGACAGGCGGCGACGGTGGCAAGTGGTTAGCGGGATGCTGCACGTTCGTGATCAACATGGCCGGTGTGTTGAGGTCAAACTGCTGCACGGTGTTATTGGCCCCCAGGGTGAAGAGGATTGCACCAGGCCCATACACGGCCAGGCCGCGGACGTGTTCCAGCGTCGGTATGCTGTCGTACGTGACATGTTTGGTCCGCACATCCCACGACAGGGTCTCGCTGTGGCGACGACAAAAAAAAACGTGTTAGTCCCAAACTGTCCCAAGCGCGCGCGTAGCCGGATCTGCATGCACGTAAGTTATGACTTACTTGTCTGAAAACTGGATAATGCGGCCATTCTTTGACCAGCCCATCCAGTTGGGGCCATTTTGGTAATTGTCCGTCCGCTTTAGGATCCGTACCACCTTGGCAGGGTCGTTGCTGTTGAACGACTTGGCCACGCTCCAGACCCTCAAGTCCCCGTCGTCGGTCTGCACCGCCAACATATCGGACTTTTGGCGCGAAGACGACGCATGCCAAGCGAGGGTCACTATGGGCGAGGGCGATCTGGAGGTGCTGAGACTGTGTAGTATCGTGAATCTGGGTTGAAGAGTGGCGACGATCAGAGAGCCATTTTGGTATCTGGACCCAAGTCAGTTCTAAGCATTTTCCGATAGTAAGAATGGCACGCATGTTTACCCAATCGCAAATGTTCTGCAGTCGGCGGCGGGAGCCAGTGCCGTGATAGGAATCTGGTCGATGGTTCGTGCCGATATGTGCTCGGACGTCATGGGCTCGAAGAGAATGACATTTCCTTGCACGTTACCTAGTGTCGAGATCAGTACGAAAGATTCATTCTCGTGCCGAGTCTCTTAACAGAACAGGTGCCATACCGAATGCGACGTTTCCATTTCGCATCCATACAGCGCAGGTGAGATTCTCGTACGACGCGAACCGGGCCACCTCTTCGCCCGTCATCAAGTCCCATACGATAGCCGTCATGTCCACATCGTAGCTCACGACAAACCTCCCATTGCCCATGGTCGCGCTCTGCGTGTCCACCGCGAGCAGCTGAACCTCGGCGGAATGGCGGGAGAAACGCCTCTCGATCGTTAGACTGTCATGGTGTGCGACCACGACCGAATTGCCCTCTAGAAGACCGTTAGCCGCCGCCACGGAACATGGGCCTGCCCGACTCCAAAATTTTCACACGTACGCCCATAGAGCAGCATCCTATCCGTCGCCGCCGTTGGCTCGAAATATCTCGCAGGCATGCTGGGCGAGCCGCCGAACTCCCTCGGCTCGGAGACTCCCGTTCCCTTCTTCGACGACCGGCCCGCCGAGCTTAGCGAGGCATTGTGGTGGTGGTGGTGGTGAGACGTCGACGGATAGTTCGAAGACGACATCATGATTCGTAGATCCTGGTCATGCATGTGTAAGTGAGCGCAACGACGCGGTAGCAGAGCGAAGCATGTCATTCGCCTCACGCCCCGAGCGGATGCCGGTTCATGGTCTGTTCTGTAGTGGCCCGCGCGCGAATGGGGAAACCGAAAAGACTCACCTCGAAAGCCGAGCGATGTCCCTTCGACGAAACCTCCAATGTCCAAACAGGTACTCTACGTATTTCTGGGCTCGTACATAGTACGCACTACGTAGCCCGCCTGGTTGCCGGCTCCTTTCCTATCTGGGGCGTCTTGTACGCCGGTCGGTGACGGGGTGTGTCTCCTCGTCGTCGTCGGAAAGAAAATCGTCAGGTTTCACACGAGGACGGCTGCGCAGGCTCAACCCTCAGCACAAATTGGCAAGAATGGAACCCTTTGTTTCCTATCTTCCGGCCTTATGCGCGACGATCGAAGAAAAAGGTGCAGAGAAGCACGCAGTCGTTCGTACGCTGATCTCTCTCTCTCTCTTTCTCTCTCTGTGTGTCTTGGTCTTGATCTCGTGGAAGCGTTCTTTCTATACTTCGGTGCGGTGTAACAATGCCTTGTCTCAACTTGTTGGAGTAAGACGTCGACACTTAAATAAAAAACCTCTCGCTAGCATTCGATCCCGTGAGAGTCGAGGGGCGGGTGTTGTGCACGACCAGAGAGCAATCACGGATCCAGAGAGGCAAAAGAAGGAAAAGGGAATACACGACGACGAAGCTCGGGGGGGATGATGGAGCAGATAAAAGAGTGTGTTCTATCGCTACTAACTAAAAAAGCCAGCGCCTAAAGAAAGAGGAGGTTCTGAGCTGTCAATGGCTCAAGGCGCATACGTTGGTATAATACCACGTTGGAAAGCAAGCGGGCATATATCTAGGGCGGATACGGACCGGCTTAAGCCAAGGTCTACACCGCACATGGGTCTAGTTCGAACCATGGGAGTGGTCCAGGGTAGCACAGGGTGGTTGATCGCAGAAAGGTCCCGCTGTGGGTGACTACTGGTTGGATTTTGCAGTAGCTCGGGACCAGGGAGTCCTGCGAGGGACGTCGATATTTGATATAATTAGTTTAACCTCGTTTTTCCTTCTACTCAGCCCGTTCACTTGATAGGCTGTTTCGTGATTTGTTTGCTTTGTCCATCTGACCGGAAAAGACAAAGTAAAAAACAAAAAAAGGTCAAACCTGATGATCACGATGATACACCGCAGCCAGCCAGATGTCGAGGAGCCGGCAAAGTGGTATCGGGGGCGAGTTTGAGAAATTCACACGTCAAGCTCTCTGGGGGCTACCGTTTCGGCGTTGGAGATACTTATTATGTACATACAAGTAGGTAGGCATTAACCGCTCCGCCCATGGACAGAACAATGCTTCTGCGCGCACTGCATCGCATTTCACTGAACACACTGCAAGGGAGGCACAGAAAGCACATGGGATTACCGGGAGGGTCCCTCGAAGCGAGGCGAGCAGAACAATAGGCCATAGGTCCCAAATGGTCCCCATTGTTTCCATTGTTCCCATTGTTCCCCATTGTTCCTCATCAGCGACAATTTGCTCCCTGCGAAACGTGGTTGGGCGAAAGACATGTTGGCCATTGGACGAGTGAGAGAGAAAGACGTGCCAACGGACGTCGTTCCTCCAGTCACTTGGGTAGCGCCAAAGGTGGCGCAAAGGCAGTTGAAGGCAGAGATTGGCTAATGGGATCGCGGGAATCGCAGGGATCTGGCTGGGCCGCGTGGTTCATTGGCCACCAAGCTGTCCCTGGCACTCGGCTCGGCGGTAAAAAGAGTGATCGAGGTCCTCGTTGGTCAATCCAATGCAGGGGTCGCAGGCATAAGGCATGTATTCTATACACTTGCATCATGCCACTTACACCACTTACAGCTAACTAACCTACCAAACGAGGGCCCTTTCTTTTCTTCTTCATCTTATTTTCTGTCTAAGTATGGGGTACCGAACCCGCCATTGTAGTCAGATTTACTTAGCCTACCTACCCATTTCTCTCGACTTTCTGCTTTGCAGCAGTTCAACTAACTAACTAACTAAGTAGGTACTTAGGTATCTCATCATGCTAGATCCAAGCAAGCTTCGTGGCCCAGGGGTCGAGATACCTTAGCTTCAGCCACCCCAGTGGATGAAAGCTGCAACTTGCAATTCTGAACTCCACTTTTCACCTCTAAATTTGTCCAGACTTCCCAGCTCCCCTTATTAATATCTGGGGCTGGGGTAGCAGCAGATCGTGCGCTTCTGCCCCACCTTTTGTCTTATTCTTCCTTACCACTTGCCTATTGTTATCGTCGTCATTGTCGCTGCGCTTTGTCACTGTGCCTGTCGTATCTGACTGAACCTTGACCGATCCTCCGGCGACGTGGACAACCCGACGACGACGTGACAAGCCTTGCTTGCTTGCTTGCTTGCTGCTGGAAGCCCACGGCTGGCTCCTGGCAATTAACTACTTACAGTTCCCGCACCCGCGCGACATGGGGTTCCCGCAATCACGAAGTAGATATATATTCGTGAGTGACGTGACGTCCATGCTTCGAATTATAGGTAGCAGTGTGAGACCCCATGCGGGGACGTTATGGGGAACGTTGGCATGCGGTTTGTATGGTTCCGAGAAGCATCATGAAAAGGGAAAGCACTTATCTTATCAAGGCAAGTCGAGGCGGCCGGCAGCTGGGTGATTTCTAGGTTTATCGCGCATGAATTGGTGATTATTATTATATCAAGAGCATACATGTACCCATTGTTGGTTGTAACCCGCTGACGAAGGTGCCGGGTAGTTAGGTAGTCTGCCTGACCCCTGGCCTGGAACTTGATGCTAGAATCCGTCTTCGGAACAAGATGCGCGCATTTGAACAACCAAAACTCCCGTAGCCTACCTACCCGTGGTGGAGGCGGAGGAGTGGCTTGCTTCCATGCGAGTTATCCATTTACAAGTTCGAGCATTGTTCGTGAAGTCTGTGCGCTCTCGGACTGACGTCAATTAGGCTTTTGCACTTTACTCGACAAAGCCTTGAAATGAATTGCTCAGTCAATTGGCTTTGCGACGCGTGGTATTTCTTCATATCTTGTAGGTTTTACCTCTCCGTCATCTTTCCCCTCCATCCAGGGAATTCGCTGGGTTTCATGGGTTCCTGGCGACGTCGGACCCTTCTGAGACAACACGTGTGAAGCTACAAGTATCTATCTCTCCCATTGATAGTATCACCTGCTCTACTCCTACACGAAGACGTTATTACGTTGCATTCTATTTCTCAGAATCCTATATTCGGCTATGAGTTGCATACGGCTCGGCCTTTACAGTAATTCCCGGTACCAAGCCACCCCCAATTGCAACTCGCTCAGTCGCAATTCAGTGCGAGCTACGGCTACGAGCCATATGGGTATACCATAGATAGATTCTCTACTCTCTACGTGTAGGTATACTGCGGTCGACACCAACATGATGAGTACGACCAACCCCTTGCATGACGGATCATGTTGTCATACCCCAAGACACCGAATGCGATCCCAAAAACCCAATGGGACCAGAGCTAGCGAAAAAGGATGGAGGGGCATTCTTGAAGAGGACATAATAAGTAGTTATGGTGTAGGGTTGCATTTCCCACCCCTTCGCTGTCCTCGTCCGTCCCCTCGTTCTTAGCACGTTTTCCAGCTTGCGCATGGACCTCCTGTTTCCATGCCATGGTTCTCTTCCAGTTTGTGGTTGGTGTTCGGGCTGTGACGCTTTTCCCAAAGGCATGCGGCGGCCTAACGGCACGGGAGCAGAGAGGACGAGATGACGAATACTACGCTGGGCTGACGAGACAAGACCAGATGCAGAGACCGACCTGCAAGGCTACTAATCACTAATCACTAATCACAAGTTGGCGCTGCAGCAACCCGCCTGAAGGGGCGCTTTGCTGCGACGGGAAACCCCTGAATGGGTTCGTTGTTCACCACCTCGTCGCCGTATAGGCAGGTATTCTAATAGGTATCGCTGACCTCGAAACCCTTGGCGTAATCGCGCGGCGCGGTGCTTCTCTGTCTTGCTTTGCCTATGAGCTGCAGACAAACACGGGAAGCCACCGGGAAGTTGTATCCTAGCTCCTGCGTCGCGACATACCGTAGGTATAAGAGAAGATGATACATAGCTTGAGTAGAGAATCGTAGCGTGTCCACTTGGTTTCGAGTTCAATTTCGATTGCGATTTCGATTTCGATGTTTCTTACGTGATCCAAGGATCCTCGTTCACTCTAATCCTTGACCTCTATTCTTCGCCTCCAAGTTCACCGCTCTGCTTCAGTCATCGCTTAAAAAGCGTAAGGCAGTAGAGGTGAGGTAGCAGAGGTCATGCTCGGTCCCGGGGTGAAACATCGTGAAGCACCAACCATTCAGCCCAAAGTGTTCACATAAACCGCTTCCCGACCCTTGCTTTTTGGTCTCTGACAACTGGGGGCGGTGTTTGAGCGATATGAATTGCCCACTCGTCAACCTGAGGACACAAGCAACACACAACGGTGAACAAGAGCAAACTCACTGGCTGCATCGGGAACAACCTGAAAACCCATCATCACTGGCTTAGCTAGCGAGTTATAGTGTGTGATGAGCACGCCGGCCACGACAGTGTGGGGTGCATTCACCCTCCTTGAAAAGCCTAGACAAAGCCTTACCGTCGATCTCCCCCCGGCCTATACTATCAATCATGTGTTACCCATCTCTCGGGACCTGCCAATAGTGAGGGAGGGCTCAACACCTCATCATATTTCGCCAGCCGAGCTTGCACGACGACAGACCGAGGTGGTGATATTGGGGTGCCTTCGGATACACGAGGTTTCCCCCAATTCGACATGTAAGAGGTAGGTTCAACATGTAAGCAAGGTCAACGGGAAGCGCTCAGTGGCGAATTAGATGAACCAGACTTCGTCGAGCAAATGATAAGCCGTTAGACCGAACGGTGAACTACCTAGTTATTGGATGGCTTGGTCTCTGTCTCTGTCTCTAAATTGAATTCATGATTAGCAATTCAGCTCAACTCCACAAGATAAGTCCACCACCAACAAGCTCACAAAGTTAGGGAACCCAAGACAATGTCGTTCTAGATCCCATCCTCGTCGGGTCTGCAAAAATCTCGTGATCTACAGAATACCACCTAACCCGCTTGTCAATCAAAGGGAACGTTACGGGGGGTTGGTCTACGATAACACAACAACCAGACTACTTCTACCTAGACCAAGCAACTACACTAATAAAAAAAGCGCCGACGGCCGATCTTTTTTTCTTTCGAACTAGTGCCCGAGGTGCCGAGCCCTTCGTTCAATTCATATCAATCCATTCAATCACATGGGATAGGTAGTTACTGCAATGCATGACACGATAGGTATACCCAGGGTCAAATGCCACAACCGAATTCGTCTATAACCCCCCACACACCGCGAGAATGCGAGAATTACCCGCTTCACCACACAATTGCATTATTTAATCGAGGGTTCGTTTGTTCGGTATTGAGAGAAGAACTTACCGGCGTGTCACCCCACTCACAGCTAGGAAGACTAGGAATACCTGCCTATCCACTCACCAGATATCAACACATGCTATAATAGGATAAGGGTTTTTTCTTTCCTTTCGGGCCTCCTTCGTTTCTCCTCAGTTCAACATTGTTCTCGACCTTACGTCTTGAGCTAGAAAGCATATGATAATGAACCCGAATAGTACCTATCTATCTAAAAACCCCTCTCTCTGTCTCTCAGTGACTCACCGCATCTTCCTTCTTGACCGTATGAATTGTCCGGCGGCTACTAAGTACTTTCTTCTTGACCGTAAAATATGGAATGTCCGGCGGTGACTAAAGCTACCTAGGTAACTTGCCAGCTTGTGGTGGATGGACCATGAACCGAGACAAATGTTTAATTTGCCCCGATAGAGGGAAAAGTAGAACTAACCTAGGTAGTTAGACTGAGACAAAAAGCAGATCGGAACTTGATCTAAGACAACAAGTTCCGGCGTTGGCGCGGGGGGGCTGGCTCGTGGGCGCACATAGGTATTTCGTCCCCCGTCGGACAATCAAACTCGTTGAGCTTGAACATGACGCAAGTTAACATATCATATGGGATTCGTATATTCACGATAAGGAAGTTCCAGAAAGCCGGTAATTACATGCATCAACATGTTGTACACATTTTCATAGATAAAAGTTGTCACACAACACAAGAGAATCGAACACACACGAATGTAGTGATAGGTAAATTTGTTTGTTTGTTTCATGAAAGGTTTTCTTCCTATTTAATTATTTTTTTTCCGTGTACCCCATCCTCCGACTAGGGTATAGATATCGACTACATTAAACCTCAAACCACTCTCTTTCCCCCGCAGTACACACCCCTCCCCCATCAACTCGGTCCATTCACCGAAAATCGCCAAGAAGTCACCAACAATCGCCCGAGATAACCAATAGGGTATCCATTCGGGGTTAAGGCACTTGTGTATCACTTCTCCCCCTCCTCCTCCTCTTTCGAGACAATTACCCCCCATTTCCATTTCCCCCGCCAACAACCCATTTCTGCCCAATGGAACCATACCAACGCGCCCAAGGCGGTGGTCCGATCGGTCCTCCGACATCGTCTGTTCCATCCAATCCCAACACGTTGCATGTGCTCTCTTCACCGCCATCCAGGGAATCTTCCCAACTGGTTGATTCACCGCCCACCATCCCTGCTTCGAGATGGAAAATCGGGCCCCGCCTCAAAAAGAAACCATCCCACCAAAAGGTGTAGTGTGTGTGTGTGTGTGTGCGTTGTGTGTATGCGCGTGTATGTGTGTTGTCGCTATATCAAGCCAAGTGGGCTTGTGGCTGTGACAGCTCGTCCAGGTCCGAAAAGGCCTGCGCATGGCTGCTGCCCTGTTCGGACTGTTGGTGATGTGACTCATAGTGAGATCACATAACCCATGATGTGTGTGTGTGTGTGTGTGTGTGTGTGTGTGAGCGTGTAAGGCAGCCACTGTGGTGGCTCCATTCACGCTTACGATGACCAAAGCCCATCGTGAGTATTATTAATTCGCAGCCACCGTCGAGCCATTTGCTGCACGCGTATTGCTATCGCGGCGCAGGCATCCAGTGCTGCAGCCTAGAGTCTTCAGACTCGATAGGGTATCATAATGGGGTATCATCGTGTATAATGCTGTCAAATGCCGTATAATGCTGTAATGCTAGGGGGGTATCATTGCTTTGCGAAAAACAATCGTAATCTGACGAACCATGTGTTAGTGGCTGAGTAATGCGACGAGCAGCAAGGCTGAGAGACAGAGAGAGTGAGGCGAGACTTACAAATCATGCCTGTCGTAATCGTCGTTAGTAATTTCTGTTGCCATTCCTCATTCACCCGCCTCGGTAATGGGCGCCATCTGGTCCTGCTTCGATTTCGGACTGCTGCTCTTCTTGGAGCTGCCGCTGCCGCCCTTGCGCGTTCGCTTGTATTGTTGGCGGCGGCGCTCTTTCTCGCTGAGCAGCTGCTTGATGGCCTCGCGTTGCATGACCATCTTCTGGCGTTGGATCTCCAATAACTCCTCCTCGGTCACGAAAGGCGAGGCCGATGCCGTGCTGGTTCCGCTGGAGATGCTGTGAGCATCGTCGCCGACGGGGTCGGAGGGGAAGAGGTCGTCGTCGGATAGGTACGAGGTGGCCCGCTCTTCCCGAGCCGAGTCCATCAGCGAGGATCTCTGGGGCCACGAGGGAAATGCGCAACTGGCGTGGTAACCGGCATCGCGCGAGAGGAAGCTGTTGTTCGGTGTGATGTCGAGGGGTTGTGTGTGCGAGCTCATGGAGCTGTAGGAGCCGTATGGGCTGTACATATTGACTTCTCTTTTGGGAGTTGGCGTATATCGATCGATAGACAGGTTGCCGTGTGTTCGTCAGGGATCAAGATGAAGCCTTCGTGTAGAGCAGGCGACTCGGAATCAAAGATCCAAGTATTGTTGATGATGCGACGAGAACGCAGGAAAACACTTAAGGATTATAAGTGTGTAGGTGTGTGTGCTCGGTTACTAGTATGTGGTTTCTAGATAAGACGAAGCTAAAGTCATCGACTCGCGAGCATTAGAATAAATAATTATGGTCAAAATATGAAGTCATGAATATGAACCGAGTTGGTGGGATCGAAGATAGCCCTCATATATATGTCTTGTAGGTATGAAAATACCGGACGGGGTGAAGGGGTACGTATTTGTGGATTAGGGAGTGTGCGGTCAAGGCAGGGTCCTCTAGACTAAGTACCTAAGGTAGATCCATGATTCATAAGGGACAGGGGGGAGGGGCGTGGACAACGGTCCGGCCTGGCTTCTGACAATTTTCCAGATTTCCTTTCCCCGTGGCATATCTGGCTGACCCCAGTTGTTCCCGTCTCGCCGCGTCTGACACACAAATCTCGCTCGCACGCACGCCCACTAACACGCCCCCCCCCACAACATCCACATCCTTCCTTTCCTATTCCCATTCATTCTTTCTCCCCACGCCCGTGCCCCCCAAATCCATCCAATCCGTCTACAAGCCCTCCCCATCCTCGCTGGCTGACCGCCTGTCTCGCCTGTCATGGTCGCAGACCTTCTCATGTAACCAAAGCACTAGTCAGCTCAGACCGCCTTGAATAGTGACAGAGTCAGCTTGGCTCTGGGTTATGTCGTGCACTGGTACAAGGTCCTCCTCCTCCACCGGGACACGTCCCGCGACCAATAGTCTCTGGCGGTTACAAACCCAACTCGATAACCATTTGTTTCTATATTTTCTTAAAAAAATTAGTATAGGTATTTATTTTCTGCTTTCCTCTTTTGTGTGTACGCCACGCCAAACGTCAAAAGCGGCCAAATTATTCGGTTCTACTAAAAAATCAAGTGTATTACACCCAGAGAACTGAAACCCAGTATACTACAACCAGTACTAGATAGAACCAAGCTGTACTGCAAACCAAGTGGACAACAACCAAGGGAAAATGTATGCCTACCTAGTCCGCACTTGCACTGCAAAACAAGGAGAAGAGAAACACGGAAGAATATTTCTGGTTCTCAACACCGCGGCCCATCGGCTCGTGGCCCCCCGGCTTGTCAAGAAAAAGCACCCGTGCACACTCGCGTACCTAGCCGGGAATAAAAAAAACACATTACTTACACACGCATACACACGTACACACAAGTTGGTTAGGTACTTGAACACGGACAGCTTCGCAATCAGGATAATTGATCATAAATTGTCAGGATAGGCGTTTTACAGAATTCGACCGTCTCCCCCCATGCTTTGGTGCCAGGACCTTCGATTTACAGTAAGCCCCTTGTTACCGGATGTCCACCCGTAGTTAGCTATCCTGCTCCCCCGGCGGTTGCGAAATGTCGCGACTTTGCTTGTACACGCTAAAAGGAGCTTATTTTACCTTCCCTGCTGGCCAACTGAAATTGGGCCGCATCCCTCCGGCTGGTAACGCCCTGTCCTGGTCACAAAATTTTTATGTTCTGCGGCGCGATGGATCCTATTGAGGTAGGTAGGTACTTGTAATTCTTGTTACCAGCCTAAGTCAACCAAAACCACTTAAGCTCGGCTGGTAACCGGTCTGCATCCGCTTTGGGAATGATTGATGATACGGAATACCTATTGCAGGAGGTATTCCCCTTTTAGGCAAGTACTTAAGTATATTATTGAGTTCCTTTTTTATTTGTTTTTTTAGAAGCGCAGCAGCACGCTCCCTCGGTGTCATTATTCTTGTTCAGCCCTAGTCATCGATCATATAAACTTGCCTTGACAGCACAGCAATAACTCTGCCGTCATCGGCTGTGAGGTGCGACGCGCTGCATCACACCATCAGGGCAAGCGGCACTCACACTTTTCCACACATTAGAAATCAAGATTTCTTGGGTGATGGGTTTGTCCTGTTTTGCTTTGCGTGCGTGCTTTTGCGTGTTGTGCCGGCGTCGTTTGTCATCCCGTAATTTGCGCGCTGATTTCGCCGTTGCGACGGCATTTCCGTCAGCATGGGGGAAGAAGGGGGAAGGGGGGGGTTGTTCAAGGCGACGGATGGTCCGTGATCGCGAGCGAAACGTGGGATTTACAGGATTTCCCCCAATTTGCTATTTTTGACAAGGTAACATTCTAGTGTAGTTGAAATGTCTGGGGCAATCCTTCTTCTTTCTCTCTCTGGCGTCACCAGCGAGTCAGACCGTGTAGTCAGTGCTTCAGCTGCCCTGATTATTCTTAGCTCGCTATACTTGTCACGGTTAAAGGTCAACAGCTTCGCTGTCACAGTTGCAGCGTACACGTCGCAAATTGTTGCATTCTCTGTATCTAGATAGATAGATGCCTAAGAGAAAAACAGGTGTGTGTAGTTTATGTAGGTACAACTCTGTCTTCCGAGGGGGGGGAGGGGAACTCAATTTTCTTGACCGCAAGTCAGTCCTCCGCAGCCAATACTTGTCGTTCGCAGACCGGTGTGCAACACCGCTGGCTCGTAAAGGTGTCCACTGAGCAACCACCCCTTCTACGTACATGTAGGTATATACCGTACCTGTTCGGCGTTTGCTCGCAAATGCGAAATGTGTGTGCGTGTGCGTGTGCGGGATGGGATGTGTATGTATGTAGCTGCCCTACGGCATTCTGAGTCAGATGCAACACAATTCTCATCACCGCCTCTCAAACGCGCGCGGAGACATGTGCCGCCCCAAGTCATTGTCATAAATCCGTGGTGGCCGCAACCCATATAGGTACTTAATAGGGAATTTAATATTGGTATTTACGCGGGAAGTTGTCTTGTCTTTGTTCTCCATGCTCGTTTACCGACGCCCCGGGGAGGCTAATCATGGATGCCACGTTGTTGGATTGCGGTAGGTATCCGATACTCATTTCGCAAGGAGTTGCTCCTAATCGACATGATGTATCATAATGATCGATGGCCCTCGACCGCAATCAGATCGGTTGGGCGTCTTTGTTGATCATGTAAGGCTGATACGAAATGAGCAATCCATCTGCACGCTAGATGCGACACATACACAGCACATATCTGACAACAGTACTGACCAAGCCTACTACTACTTACTCACTTACTGCAGTTCAGAGGCAGAGTGATTACTGCAGATGTTCAGAGGCAGTGATGCTATCTTGCTATCATAGCCTCTAGCCTCTAATAGGCAACTACATACAAATGTCAAAAAGCTTCCAAAGGCCGAAATGCCTTTTTCTAGAATAACCTTCGATTACCCACTTTACCGTACTAGCGTTGCCGGCAATACTGTATTACTTTATCTGTCATTCTCACCTTTTCTCGTGGTTTGATGGGAACCGTGCGTTATTCCGGGGAAAACATCCTGAATCAGCATCTCATCTCCTTAGCACGGACTTGTTACGGACTTGTTACCAGTCACCAGTCTCAAACGTGACTAGCCGAAACCGAGGTTGGACCGCGGGATACATGTCATTGTCCCGACGGATGCGTGTAATGGTAGGGGTCTTTTCTCCCCTGCTCGACTTAAACTAACTTTGTACTGACGAGGCTTGACGGGTTTGGCAGCCTGCCTATCCGGGGCAAGCCATCAAAACGCCTCCCTTGCTCCATTTACCACGTTTTTTGTGTATTCCATTTCTCTTCCTTCGCCTTATGAGCTTGGTCTTAAGGAAGTGGATAAGAGTGTAAGGACCTGTACTTACTCAGATACCATGTAATTTCCCAGAGCTGAGGTATTCCCCATGCTTCATGGAAGTTGTTGGTGATGTTACCTGTCATCCAGCGACCCCGACCCCGGATCTTCCGAGAGTCTGGTGTTGCCAAGAAAACGTGAAATATATAGGTACCAACAGTAGAAAACCCGAGAAGGGCAACAATCAGCAATTGCCCCGAATTACCGAGCCTCGACCTTTGGATCAGCTCTTGAGCCGAAAGGCTGGCTGGCTGGCGACTGGGCAACTGCAGCTGACGGTTCGGCTATTTCTCTCTTTGATGATCTTGACCTTTCTTGGTTTTCGCCCATAAGGCCGAGAACTCTCTTTCTCTTCTCCCACGATAAGCCCACGCACGAGTCGTACGAACGACTTTCAACCTGCGGGAATTTTTCGCGCTTTACCGAAACAAAGCTATCCGAGCCATAACCGAACCAAAAAAGCTTCCCGCTTTTCTAACTGACTAGCACCTTGTAGTTTTTCTTCCATCGGCCCGGGAGATCTAGTGTAGTGTGGTTAGTAGTATAAGTTGGTCTGTAGTCTAGGTAACTATTTTAAATGGGTACGAAACCTGGTTGCGCGTTTGCGTACGCAGTTTCGTTCTCTAGCGCCCCGAATCCCCAGACTGGCCCGTGCGGATCACTTTGCGGGTCAAAGCTGATGCGAAGCTGATGGCGATGGCGGATTGATGAATAAGGGGGCTGACGCGCGCAAAAAAAAAAAGCGTGATGCGCTTCGGCTGTATTGTGGCTTGCGTGGGTTCCCCGGATCCGCTGCGGCGGTCTAATTGAGGCCGAAATGAATCGTGACTTCCATTGTGAGCAAAAAAAGGGCCGTCTTCTGTTAAACCAATAATAGTTATTCGGTTAGATCTTACCTAAGGAAGCTGCTATGAATAATTAAAACCCAATAGGACGTCGTAGCGCAAGCCACGTTTAACTAACCACGGTGAGACTACGGTGACAAAAATCATCGTGGCCACCCACCAGCCTCAAACACAGAATACCCAGCCAGCTCATTCATTAAATGCATTCATCAAATTGTTCCAGATCTCGCGTGGGGCCTTACATAGTTATCACGAGGCGTAGATCTGTGAGGCCGGGACTCGTCGCGACGATCACGGTCTAGCCACCCAGCCCAATGAATGGGACTCACCCCCGCGTCAATGGTCCGGTGGGCAAGTATGGGGTTAGGTACAGGGGCAGACACAACGATTTCTCGCCAGTAATAGAATGAAGACGAATCACTATAAAAAAGCAACCGCAAATAGTACGGGGTATACGGGGCATCTAGACGACCTAGACGCGGCGATGAAGCGTACGCGTTATCATCCGCCACAAATGATCAGTCGCTGTCTGGCCTCGGATCCTGACGGACCAAACGAAACGAAACGAAACGTCCAGACAGGACCAGACAAGACAGTTGTTTGCTCATCTCTGACAGGTCCTACGTTTCGCAGTCTCGTCACGCAACAACCAAACCTGTCTGTGACCGGGTCCCGATTCCCGATTCCGCACACCTAACACAATCTACGTACAGAGACCTTAATGCTCACAGCGCAGCTTGCATTGCATTAGATAAGCCATGGCCATTTTTGCCGTGCACGAGAACACGATACGTACAGAGAGGCGCGCGAGAGGCGTTGAGGGAGGAAGCACGAAAGTAGTAAAGGATTTTCAGGGTCCTTTTCTCCGCAGGGCCTCTTACCTCACTTGAGTAGGTGAGAGTGGCTCGAGTGGGAGTATGCGATACACTTTTCCACTTCTGTTATCGAACAGTGCACCTAACTATTTTCATATTTCCATGGTTCACTTATCCCGAATAGCTTAGTAAGTGAAACGGGCAGGTTACGCGGTGTGCGATTAGGCTATCTATCGAGTCGATCACTAATTAAGTATCCTAAATAGCCACTAGAGCTGTGTATGCAATGCACGTTTAATTCGCAATACCTGCCTGCTGTCAAACAGGGTTTATACTGCGCTATCCGGGCGGCGGATGCAAGATGGAAATGGCCGAAACGGGGGTGAGAAGATACATACATACATCGTGCAGCCGCCAAACCCCCTTGTTGTGGTAGATGTTATGGTGTACCCAAAGTCTTCTTGCTGCTGGAAGAGAAAGGCCAAAAAAGGAATTGACGATTTGTCGTACCCGTCTCACCCGTCAAAACCCCCCACGCGAGCAACCTCTTCTCCTACTTGTACTGAGCATACGCAGGTAGGTATGTGTTTCTAACCTGTATCTTCTTCCCCTTCACCCCCCCTTCAAAATCCCCCCAGGAGAGTAAATGTGGCGTTTGATCCTAACTGCCCAATGTGGAAGTAACAAACGGGCGGTGTGAATGCATAGGTGCGTATGAACATCCGGGAGAGCAGGAGGAGTACCGGTATCCAGCGCCGTTTCGTTTCGTTTCTGCATGTCACAGACACGCCCACACACACACAAATAGGTAGGCGCATATACACACATACACCTACATACACCGCGAGCCGATTTCAAGTATAAGGCGAAACTCACCGCCATGACTTGCATACGTGCTAGCACTTCCTGTCGCCGTCATGACAGCCACAGAAACCCTTTACTGACAAAAAACCTGATGAAACTGCTGTAGCGGCAAGCCGATCACCACTCGGGCAGCATAATTCTGGCTGGCGCGGAACTGCAACTAACCTAGGTACTTGCATTCGATGCCTGACATACACATAGCGCGTACAGTAGTAGACACGTAGTCTTAATATCTTGGTCCACTCACTCACACACACACAAAATTTATCTGTTCAGCGAGATCGGTGACGGACAACGCCAAAAAAAAATTAAAATTAAAAAATTAAAAAATTAAAAAGGCATTTTCTTGGTTCTGCAGGCTGTCGCCAGCAATCCGAAAATCCATAGGATGATTCGGCACCGGAAGAGAGCAACATCGTCTAATCTAACCTACTTGGTTTGTCAAGACGTAGGTAGGTATCTGAGTAAGACAGTAACGGTAAGTGACAGGATGCGATGTGCAGCAGAATATACTTTTCCTGGACAATGGACGGGCGGTAATTATCGTAATTGTCTGACGGGAACGGGCGGGAATGGGGTCGGGAAGCGGTAGCGCATCATCCCACTGTACAATCCATCCCCATCCCATCCCATGAATGAACGGGAGCTAAAAGTGCGTGAGATCAATTTTGAAAATGAGCAACACTTCCCTATCAACCGGTGATTGAATGATTGAACCACACAAAGGCATATAGGGTAGTTAGGGCTAGCTAAGCTGCCCAGGCGGATTTCCACGATGGGGAATTGCGTCGCATCGAGTTTGGGTTGTTATCCAAAATCCCTCGCAGAATTGCGACACAACCAACCACCAATTCGGTCACTAAGCAAATCCCAAAGAACAACAAACCTAGTCAATCTCGGCCCGCCCCTGGCTTCTCCAAACTTACTTGCCCGCGTCGTTGATAAGTAGGTATTATCAATCGATCAAATAAATAAAATGCGTTTTTGACTTTCCGATGACTCGACAAATTCAATAATTGGATTCTGACCCCTTCTGCCGAGCGCAACCCCCTTTTAACAAGATGACCATCTATCTTCTTTACGAGTTCTAGAAGCAATAATAAGACGGTGACCTCACACACCTTTATTTAATTGCTTTCCCAGAAAAAGGCTTCGGGCCTATGAGCAACCTCAGCTTACGCCAAATATAAATAACTAGAAGGAAGGAAGGATATATATATATAACGGACAAACTCATGGCCGGAGCGTAGCAATCATGTCGTGCCATGACGGCTTGGTAGGATAGTTAGCAGGATAGGCGGAATGGTAACAATTACCCCGTCCCCAGCTCCGTTTCTCTTTTTGTTTTTCTTATTCATTTCTCCACGTCCTCGCTTAAAAAAAAAGTCCAAATGCACTCCATTTGTTGCGCTGTGACCTTCTCAAGCCACGAGGTTGCAATATGTGCTGCCTGAAATCCTTATCCTAATTATAATAGTCTTACGGGTCCGTACATGGCTCCAGCTACCTATGGAATGATGGGGTAGGTAGGTACTCGGAACCGAAAGGGTTTGGATGGAACTTGGAATTGCCAAGCACAATTAGTCGAATAGGTAGGTTAACTAGTATATCGCAACGCCCAGGCGGATGAAGGGTAGCGCAAACATGGAAACTTGCGATGGCCACATTTTTCCTTATCTCCGAAACACCATTTTCAGCATGATGTTGTACAACTTGTTGGTGTTGTTAGGGAAGCGTTGACGCCCAATTGTGCGCGAAGAGCAAACCCCGGTATGGCACAAGGTCGGTTCGGTGCCATGCAAGTTTCACCCTCTTTCTCTTCTGCACACTAGTGACATGTCTTGCTTGAAGTTGTTGTCCACTTCACGGCCGCATTTGCGGTCTCGTCAGTTTAACACCCGGTGGTGTGTTTTTCATGACTTGCTTCCTCTCCCATCACATACATGCAAACGTGTATCAAACAAGTACCTAGTCCATGCGATAATGAAATGAACAAGGGCGCGCGGGTATAGTCAGAATAAAGACGACAACTCTACGGTATGATCTATCATGCCCTATCGTGCCCTATCATATGCCCCCTTGGGCACGAAGAATATACTTCGAATATTCTTCTGTAGGGCTGGTGGTCCCGAAGTCGGTCTAGTAGTTAACGCATGCACATGCTTGCTGCTGTTGCTGCTGCTGCTGCACGATACTGAACCTGTGATAAGGTGAGACGCACATCCACGTAGCCGCCGAGAACGACTCGGCACGCTGGAATAAGTCCACGGCCGACCGACCCCCTGGTTCGACAGATAATTTGAACGTTTGAGATTTCGTGCGCTCTTCTTACGTTCAATCTCGTTGCTGGCGCCATGCAAGCTAAGGCACGCACATCTGAATCATCACGATGATAGTTGGCCAACACGTACTTGCATTTCTCCCTTTTCCCCATCCATGTCTTTCTTCCATGTATGTCTTCTCTTAATCTAGAGAGTTAGCGAAAGGCTGGTTTTCTCATTTCTCACACCCTACGATCTACCTACCTCTCTCCAAAACACGTCACGATACGGCCTCGGGTCCGGGTTACCGTTTTCGAGTGATGGTGAGTGCCGACCGCGCTTTTTCAAACGTACCTGGGGTAGGTATCTATCTATCTAATCGATCGACCGACCGACCGTAAATGGTAGCGATGTAAGCAAGCCACCAACCAACCAACTGACACACACAACCGTGATACGATAATGAAGCCCATCACATCCCACTTTCCCCTCCATCCATCCATCAAACCCGTCAACCCGGTCAACTGTCTCTCCTCCACGGCGATTGATTTGTCAATTAGGGCAAGAGCCTGCGAGCCCCTCCAAAACCCGAGAGAGACACTTTTGGACAACTCATTCAGATAGCCGCCCCGTGACTGATTATTCATCTGCCCAATCCGCGTCGTCGGTCGCTAGTGTCGCTGCAAGTGATTGCCACGAGTGCCGTGACATCGCGAGGTATGACATGCCGCCGGGGAGTTAGGTAGCATGTCCTCTACCTACCAGTCAGTCACCTTTACTTATCCACCGAGAAAGGCAGCTGGCGTTCCTATCGGTGCATTTGTCCGCCTCAAACTACCCTAATGGCCCAAGTACGGTGGTCTATTACTCGGGGCCTTAGCCCTAGCGCAATGTACGTAATGGACGCTGAGGCGGGAGCCAACGCAGTCGACATCGATCTAGAAGACCCAAGAGGTTATTGATCTTGGCTTTCCACCCAACGGGTTCTCATCACGGAGCCAAGCAGATCAACGGCGGCTTGGAATCTGGTCTTTGCCGATTTGTTACGCCTGGGACAGCACAAGAAGCAGATTCGTGCACTACTTTTTTTTTAATTATTATTCTTTTTTTAGTATATTTTTAATGAGAATTATATTCCTGATCTTGGCGCGACAACAATGGTTCGCAACATGACTCTCTGCCCCAATTTCTCTGATCGTGGTTGAACAAGAGTCTAACACGGCAGCCTCATAGGAGTTATAGATTGTGTGCTTGCCAGTCAACGTGGGTTAATGATGGTCTGGATAATAATGATTAGTATAGGATTTTCAAACATTATGTGATCACCCTGTATAGAAGCCCCTTTCGTGGTTGTACGTCGGCTAGTAGTCTTATTATCCCCCAATCGAGTGTCAGAAATCATACACCCACCACCTATTGGCCTCTATTCATAATCAATGCAAAATGTAAAACCGGGAAATAATATTATATATATTTTTCACGTTGAACCGTTCGTCTCTTTAGTCATCTCTCAGTCGATGACGATCTGGGGGAGGTGAAGTTCAGGATATGAATAATGACTAACTAAACACTTCCAGCACAACTCCGTACCCCCAATCAAGAGAACTGGATTATTCCGATGAGAAGAAATCGATGCCGCGGCTAACCTGGCAGCCCAGTTCGACTTCGCCCGGAATACGCCCACCGAAGGGGGTGGATCCAGCAACTCTTCCCACGTATCTAGACTAATCAGTTCCACGGCTTGCGAATGGTCGGTCCCTTCAACCTCGCAGTCGCCCTTGCACTCCGTCTCGAAGATATCAACCGGTGTCTTCTCGAGTTCGAGGACATCGATATCGCCGATCCACTGCCCGCTGTGCATCACGGAGAGGACCGACTCCAGGAGGAAAACTTCCTGGTCGATCTCCCCCGTGCTGGCCCAGTCCAGGGGCATCTTCCATTCGGTGAAGGATAGGTGCAAGGAGACGCTCTCGAACTTGTTCTCGCGCTTCCCGTCATACTGCTTGTGCTGCACGGCCCACGGGTTGTAGCCGGTCGGGCGAATCCGGGGATCCAAGGGAGACACGAGCAGCACCAGTCCCGCCTGTCCGATACTCCCAACCAGGTGGCGGATCTGAGGTCCCGAGAGCGAGTGCGATGTGGGGTCCCCCAACATGATGCCTGCCACGAAGATGGAATCCTCGGAACAGAGAGCCAGCACGTCCGCCATGTGCTCCTTTTTGATGTCGAATCGACCAGATTCGAACAGTGCTATGCAACCGAGAGCCTCTGCTCTGGTCATCTTCCGAAACCAGTCAGCAGCGGAAAGTGTGGGTATCCAGTATTGGTACCTCTGCAGGTTGCCTTGCTCTTCGGCGAAGCTATCTGGGAGCCAGCTTGCCTTGTGTAGTTCCTTATCGACGAGGCGCAGAGATACCGTGGCTCCAGGGAGCTGCTCATACAGTACGGTTGCGATCTGTAGGGCTGTTATCGACTGCAGAAAGGGCCATGACAACTGATTTTGGCGTGTCATCAGGCTGTTCGGCGCGCCGGAACTCGCTGCGGCATGGATCGTGTACTGCGTCTCGTTGGCATTGCTCGAAGACCGCTTCCTTTTCCGTAATTGGCGGGGCGTATTTGGCGGAGGGAGCTGAACAAGTTAGATGAAGTATTCGCTAGAGAGCTGCACGTGCTCGTACGTACTATGATGCTCCGAAGATAGTCAATGATAGCTTGTGGACATTTTAATTGCTGAAGCACAGCAAGGGATTCCTGGGTTGAGCCTATTGCATTTGATCTTGACTTGATCTGTTGAATCAACAATTCGCTGGAGGTGTCTTTGTCCACCCATATAGAAAAGCCTCCCGTATTTTCTTCTCTGGTCTCCAAAAGTATCTCCTGGAAAACGCGCTTGGATCCAGACTCGGAATGTTTGAGAACCAGAGGCGGATTGGGCCAGACCCTTGAATCTAACCTGCCTTCTCCTCGAGGTATGAAGGGTACGTCGTCGGGATGAGCGATTGTTTGACAGTCTTCGCCCATGTCTTGGATGGCCCTCTGTCGCTGCTGCAGAAACTTCAATGCCTCTGCAGACAGCGTCTCCCTATTGTCAAAATGTATCCATCTGTAATGTCGCACGTTCTCCTGTGATGGTAAGGATGAGATAGGAATCGCTGTAGCCCACTCCGAATAAAGATCGCCCTGTACAAAGGTGGTAAAAGAAATCAACACCCTACTGCCCTCGATCTTGGAGTTCGAAGTGAGTCCTCGAAGATATGCGAAGCCTTTGCTAGCGGGATCTTCTTCCTTTAATGCCTCCAACACATATGGGTTGAGGAGCCCAAAGAATGGCTGGTGTACGCACTGGTCCCTACCAAAGAGGCATGTTGCACGTCGCCACCCAAATTTGACAAGTTGAAGATTTACCTCTCTCCTCCTCTCATCACCGTCGAGAAAAGTCTTGGAAGCGCTACAAAATGAGCGGATCCAGTCGATTTCCACATACTCTTTCCCGGCGACGGCGGATATCATGTCACCCAGAGCATTCAACCAGTTGATGGCTCCCACGATATCGGACCCTCTCAGCTCCCATAATCTAAAGAGCGAACCGAGGGCTACCAGCCAGAACTGTGACATCGTAACACGAGATAGTTCCTCGTTGCTTCGCACTGGTACAGGGTCTCCGTAGTACCGGAGATGCGACAGAGCCAGAGACCACCGGATATCTGTGCACCCTGCCTGCAGCTGGTATTCTAGACCAACGGTCAGAACGGCCGAAGGTAGGAAAAGTTTGTCTTTAAAATCAACTTTTGTCGCTTTATCTTGAAAGACGAGGAGGTTGGGATGCAAATGCCACGACGAAATCGCCAAGAGTATGGCACGATCGCTAGCTTGCTGTGGAATATTGTCCAAGAGATGATTGAGGACCTCCATTGACTTGGTCCATGTGGTCATCACCTTTGAATACGTGGTTCCAGGGGAAGTATAGGGTAAGTTTATATTTTCAACGATGATCGCAAATTGGTGCTTTTCCCATGCTTTTGATTCATCTGCCCTTCTTAACCATGCGCGAGCACTAGTATCCCAGGCCGCAAGGTCCGGACGGGTTATTATCTGTCTCGAGGCCATGATTGTATAAGGGTGTATCATTTTATTGTCTTTCAAAAGCTTATCGACCTGTTGCTTCCGTTCCTGTACTATCTCAAACCAGATCGATGTAGCTGTCTTGGAGTCGAAAGCACGAGCAAGAATGCATGCGAGAAGATGAACAGCAATCGAGGCATCGCTTGACGTAGCCGCAGCCCATATCGAAGTGCAGTCGGCCCCAACAAAGGACTGGAATGGCCCGTCACTGGCAGTACCCTCGGGATTGATCCCCGGATGAGCCAGAATCTCAGACACGCGCCGTCCATAGGCCTTAAATAGCGTCGGTACGTCTGGAAGGGCATCGCTGAATAGGAAACCGAGCGTGCAAGCGGTTCTATGGATCGGGCCATTCTCGGCCTCCTCTCGTCGCTTTGAAGTCAACGCCGAGCCTATGGGCAGAAACTCGGGTTTCGTGTCGCATCGGAAAAGTGAGAAGTCCAAGTTGATATTGATGAGAGCTGCTGTATTTTCATTTGAAATCGAAGTAGCGGAGGCTTGGAGTTTTCCAAAGCTTGCCATGTTCAAAGTCCCGATCCGTTTATTATACTATTATAGAATTAGACGCAATGTAGTTCGACCATAGAAACAACTAGTATAACGAAGCAACAACCAACGACAAATTATATATGTCTACCTAGAAAGTATTGTCGTATAGAGGGCTTAAAGGTCAGTTGGAAAGTGCTGGTTTATTTTCATATACAACTATAAAACGTATAACGTAAGACTGTATATGGCAATCTGCCTTGGCGGCCTGCATGATAGAATACGCCCCTCACTCGGAGGCGCAGTAGATCTATTCCACACATCTACAATGTGGCACCACGTTTCAATGCCAAAATATGACTGGTTTCTTTCCAGCTTAGAGTAGCAATCCCGCATTCGTCTCTGCGAGGTGATTGATTCGTGAATAACGACCATAGCCACACATTGCGACGTTAGATGTGGTGCGTGAGGTAGGCTGAGAATAGTGTGCTCGCACAAAAGATATGCTATGACGAATGCAAATTATTCTTGTCTATGTTCCGTACATAAGCGGCGTCATATCATTCCCCCATCTCATACAAGCACCTCATTTACTCATGGATGATCTCCTAGTCTAGCCGGTCCTCTTTTTCTTAAATGTGGCCAGCGTAGACCGGATCCCAAGCCGCCCTTGTTCATCCACCCTCATGTAAACGTACTCTTTTACAAAGAGATCCTCCAACTCTGACTTCGTTTTTTCATGTCGGACGTGTTTTCGACTTGCGGTGGGTGGTCAGGTCGTATCTCAAGATTGGAGCCGAATAATGTCAGTTTGGTATTGACCTCCTGCATTTGCTCATCGCAACCCATAGCCACGACCGAAGACACGTCGTTTTCTGTGAAGTTTGCTGTCCTGCCCCATGCATATAGGTATGAGCTGCACCCGAATACATTATTGGGGTCGACGGGCCAGCTTCGCGCAGTGGGACTAAGTTCGTCGAAGAGTAGTGGCGATCCTGGCAACACGATGCCAACATAAAAGTCTCGAATGGTGAAGAATTTAACCTATGGTCATGGTCAAGCTATCCTCGAAACCTATACAGTTGTTGCCCGGAATATTGATGTGAACGTAAGGCTGATCACCGTTGGGTAGGGTAAAGGAGCCGAGCGTAGCTTCAATATGGGGTCTCGTATAGAGAGTACAATTCAGGGACGATCTCGCAGCGGGATAGTATGATACATCGTTCGCGTCAGAATTGTGTGAGAACTGATAATCAATAGATTTGTTCCACCGTAGCGATGGATATACTAGGTCCTGGAAGGTGAAAGGCAGATAGTTCAGATGAGCAGCAAGAAGAGAGCTCGAGTTATACGACCAAGAGGTCCATGATGCCGCGTAGTCTAACATGTTCTGCGGAAGTAACTGGATTGGGACGTTGTCAGCCGCTATCTGTTGAACAGAGAACAACGAGGCTACCGCGATTGTGCGACCGGCGTAAGTATGGCAACAGCTACTGCGATCACCGAAGCATGACTTCTAGCGCGATAATAATCGCGGCAATGAGTATCGTGAAGACCAGTCGAGTCACGCAATGAAGTACAACCGAATGTTGGGCCTTGTTCGTTGCGCCGTCTTCGGAAACACCTCTACTATTATGATTCTCGAGATCCGTATCGGTGTCAACCTGTTGAATTACGACCTTTTCGCTCTCTAGCTCCATCGCACGGACAAGTTCTAAGCTGTAACTCTGTGAGCTCATTCGGTATCGCAGCTCGTTCTCGCCGGAAGCGCCTAAGCCACGGAGACTCTGCATGAAAGCTTGACTTTGGCGAGTCAGGATGGCCATGTCCATAATTGTGGTTGGACGCAACGGCAGTATGTCCCTTTTTGGCAAAAGCGCGATCATTGCGAGCGACTGATGACGTGATTAGCAACCTGTCGTTCTTCACGGTCACCGTTGCATTTGCTGTCACTCCGTTTGCCTTGTCACTGAAGAGAAGGTAGCCCAGGAAAGCGCCGTAAGAGACAAATGCGTTGTCCATGTTCTCGTTGATGTAGGTCGAGTTGAAGAACTGGTCAGCCACACTAGTCGAGTTGGTCTCAATATTCTTTTTTAAGGCCATTGCTAGAAAGCCGTCGAGGGCTATGTTTTCTGACTGGGCTCCCTTATTGCTGGTTGTTGTGTTCAGCTCACAGTTGGTCTCGCGGTAGCTACCAAGAAACATATTTAGACATCTACCGCGAGTACAGTTACTGTTGAGAAGCTGTTCAAGATCTGCAAATCCACCTCATGGGTTTGTTTTGGGAAGTAGGTGTCACGGAACAGAACTGCAGCACTATACCACAACACTATCAAAGGATAGAATGTTGTCAAGTCTCCGACTTGACCATCTGCAGTTACTTATATAGTCGGAGCCGTGACACAGATCGTTGGTGATACAACTGTGTTCCTGGTTGATATTCCCTTGAATTAAATATATATTTATGAAAAGTAGTACTTAATTACGGCTTGCTGATCTGCTTTTGGTCTGATATAAATGAATTTTGGAAAGTTTGGATTGTCTGTATCGTAAATCTTTGGATGTTGAGAATAGTGGTGGGAAATGGAGAAAAAAGGGGCTGGCTCACCCAGTACGACAGGCAAGGCAATCTTGTCTTCTGAACACAACGATTTAAATTGAAACGCAATTTCATTGCCTGACATGTTTTGTGAGATAGGTAGGTGACCCGAGTATAAGTGGTCACACGTCTCATCGGTGATTCGTGGGGTCTAGTTTCAAGCATTTTGTATTACTCAGTTTCATGAACCATCCTGCTTTACCACCCCGTTTCCTGTAACCACCATCTCAGCTGAACTACAACCAAGCTAACTTGCTGTCAAAGGTGAAGTTGGCTGTCCATTGATTTTGCACCTTTCTACAGAATCCCTGACCGCCTGAAGGGGGCTGATTGATTATACAAGTGAGCCTTGCCATTATCAGCGTTATCCCGAAGCGTAATCTGCTGATTGTGTCCAGTATCTAGTGTGATCGACATCTGTTCAATCAAAACCAAGCGAGTGTATTGGATTCTGTCTATAACATTGTCTTCGGGGCCCATCCCAGAATAGTAGGTATTTGGGCTCACCAGGGGACCCCACTCCTCCCATCAACAGGACTCTTGGATATATATGATGAGAAGTGCATAAACCAATTGGCTAAAAATTGAAGCCCAGTCCAATTACGGGGGCCAAACCATCTTTGTTTTTCAAGATTTTTTTAGTCAACATAAAAGAACAACCAATAAAATATATATAGTTACTGACCAAGGAATAATATGGGCCGAATGAGTACTAATAATAAATTGAAAAAACAAGAGCAAAGAAACGATAAAACAATAACTCTAACACCTCCAGGTGACCTATGTAAAAACCTCGCTAACCATCAAGCCATTTAGGGGTAGATCTCCTTCTACCTGTGTAAGAACCACTTAAAATATATGTGGATCGAGTGGAATAAATTGTGTTGAAATCATCTACAATCAGTCCCATATATGCCCCCCTCTGTTAAACTGGCCAAAAGATCTCCCCAAACCTCCTGTTAAGATATCGGTTGTATCTAGAATGAAGTTAAGCTACCGGTAGGAGGTAGGACCCAATATCACTGATTCTTGAGTCCCAGCTAATTGGGGGAGACTTAGACCTTTATATAGCCAAATACCTACTATATCCTAACTCATGAAGACTCTTTGACAACTTCATATAATACGAGTGAGTCTAAGACTATCTTTTCTGTCAAAATATCGTCAAGGCAGCATTACTAGACGATAATAAGGATGATCGGTGTAATGGATCTAGAGGTATCACTCGAGAGACAATATCGAACAAACAAAAACCATAAAGAATGACGCAAAATGTGGTATAATTACAGCCAGACGATCGTAGATAAAGAATCAGGATAATACTCGGTGAAAACGATGCAACATAGGTTGTTGCATGATCAAGATAACGCAACTCAATACAACATCGCCCCTAAACTCTCGTCTAATCTATACGCCACACAATACTCTCACAAAACCACCCACCACCCATAGAAAAGGGGCAAGAAGAGACGGGCAAGCTCGAACATACCAAAGTCCCGCGACAACCTCCCAGGCCCAGGAAATAAGAAAAAAAGAGTGAAAAAAAGGGCGAGGCGGAAAGGGGGATGTCGGCAATGAGAATCGAACTTATGTCTGCACGGCCACAACGTGCTGTACTAACCACTATACAATGCCGACGCGGAACTCGGATCGACTCGGAGAACTCCGTGAATAAGCGGAGACAGTTGCGGCGGACATATAGGTAATGTTCCTATCCCCATAGCCTACTTACTCACTCACTCATCATTGTTTTTCCTCGACATAACGATCGATAGATAAGATAGATCAAGACTCAGAAGCTGTTCTTGATGACGATGATAACGAAGGCAATGATAACAGAGGATGAAACAGAACTACAACCTGCTGAAAAAAACGGACTAGAAATATCTATCCCAATCGCCGACCTCGGAGTATCACATTACTCTCTTCCCGAATTAGCTTCCCCAGTAACTTACGCATATTTCACCTCATCCAAGTCTGAATATAAAAAAAAAGAATCTCCTGTTCTTGCGGTACCTAGATAATAAATACAACTCATCGTTACGCGAAGATCTCCCTAAATAATTTTGTGAAACTAATCTGGCTATAAATGAAAGTCTCCTCGTTGTGTGTGCCGTGTGTGACAGTAGGTGATCATTACAGATGTCCATCGCCAAGAGAAAAAGAAATCAGAAGCGAGGCACAGAGTGTGCTCGAGAAAATTTTATTATGCTGTACTCCTGTGGCACCTCATACATAACGACACGACACAACTCAGCTCCAAAAGGGACGTTTATAAACCGAAACTTAAACGCCTGCTATTTCAAGCATAGCCCTACAAGACTAAACGACTACCGTCTGTGCGGATGATAAAGCCGTGTTGACCGACACGCGTTTTGATCATCATGTATCCAACCGAAGGGTCACTAGCTCAACGAATGTCACGAAGCAGCGCAGAAGAAGTTAATAAAACAGCTCGTTTGGCCATGAAATTAATTGGTTGGGGGATCAAGTATCATAAAAAGTCCTTTCCTAACTCGCCTGAACTCGCATCCTGGAAACAGAGTCCAAGATAGAAAACACAACCAAGACCGCGTTGCCGTTTGCCATTTCTGTTCTATGCGCCGCCCATTTTTAACCGTAAAGGTGGACTGATCGTGACTGACAGAAATAACTTCCTTCGAACTGAATGTCGAGGGATGGGGCAGGTAGTTCTAAAATGTAGGTCCGATTTCTTTCCCAGACTACTTGTCGGCCTTGGGAGCGTCCGCAGCGTCGACCTTAGCATCGCCCTTGGCGTCCTCCTCACCCTCGAGCGCCGGCATGTCATCGTCCTCATCTTCATCCTCCTCGTCATCGGAGCCGGGACCGCCACCCATACCGCCTAGCTTCGAGAAGTCAATGCCGCCGAAGTCACCGCCTGTGAACCAAAATCTGTCAGTTTATGCTCTCCAAAACAACTTGGCGCTTGGAGGGATTGGATAATCTGGAGTTAGAGAATGACTACGTACCCATACCTCCCATGCCGCCCATGCCGCCCATGCCACCGCCTGGCATGCCTCCTATACGCATAGACGTGTTAGCTATCTTATTGTTTCTGGGGGATGGGACGATGGGATAGCAAACGTACCCATTCCGCCGAACTGGGAAAGGTCGTCGTCGGCAACCTCGTTTTGCTCGTCCTCGTCGACCCACTTGTCGAAGTCAGTCTTGACGAACTGAACCTTGGCAGCGTCCTTGAGCAGGCGAGGCCAGTATTCCTCCTTGAGTTCCTTCTTGCGCAGCTTCAGTTCAACGTTACGGGCGGTGTGGTGGATATTGCTATTCTCCACGTCGATCTCGTCGTAGAAATTGATATCGAGGTGGTATGTGCGCTTCAGCGTTTCTGAGTGGCCCTGGAACGCCAGAGAAGTGGGCTTGAGATCCAGCTTAAGGTTCTCTTTGGGCACGTCGGGGACGGAGATGGTGAGGTAGACGAAGTTCTTCTCGGCGTCCGTCTTAGAGGAGCGCTGGGCCCATAGGACTGCAGGTGCAGGAAGGACGCCATGTTAGCTGACAAAGTTTTCCTCCTCGTCCCTAGGTAGATGGACGAATCTCCATAGCTGGATGGGAGCAATAGAGACGCGAATAGAGGCGTGAAAGAGGAAAAAAATAGGTGGGTTGCCGATGGCGGGGTAGAGAGACGACAAGGCCGGGGAGAACGCTTACCTTCGGGAGTGACTTGCGACATGTTGATGAGATCGGCTTGGTGGAGAGAGTTTGCGGAATAGCTATTGCAATTGGTGTAAGTAGTTGACTGTCTATGAGCTGCACAGAATTGGGGTAATGGAGCGTGAATGTGGTAGAGAAGAGGTAGTGAAGAGAAGATAGGATGGATTTGAGGGAGAGGGACAAAATAGAGAGGGTCTGTGTGAGATTTATGGTATAAGTATGTAAGTAGGTAGCTACTAACAGACGGGATGTACTGAGATTAGGCAATCACCAGGGAGATCGTGGTTGTGGTCGTGGTTTAGGTTTAGAGGAGAAGGAGAAGTAGTAGTTGGCGTTAATGTTGGGTTAGGGGTTGAGATTTTGTTCTGTAGGTGAGGTGAGGTGAGGCTGGGGAAAAGATGGAACGGGAGGGCTCTGAGTCTTCAAGTGATTGAGAAAGCACCTGCCACTCACTCTACCTAGTAGCATCAGGCAGTAGTAGGTAGGCGGCGGTAGTGAAATTCAGGTGGGTTTTGGCATTTGGTGATGCAACCGGCGTGGAACCCCACCAAAGCCGGGGTCCCGCTCGATTCTACGAAATTCTTAGAAGCACTGCGGCACCCTATAGAATCCCATAGTTTCCTGAAGTACTTTTTATACTTATTTACGTAGAGGTACTTATGAGCTGCCAGATATTCTTACGTCTTAGACAAAACGCGCACTGCACCATAATTCTCTTTAATAGCCTATGCCAGAAAATGACTAGGCTAATAATATGATGTATTTCCTTACAATAGACCAAGCAAGACACAGCGAGCAGGTTGTAACTTATGATTTATTTCACATCTTGAAAGTCTTTTTTCTCCAATTTGCACAGGAAGCAAGTAGACACACATTAGAGTGTACCTAAACTACAGCACAAATGTCTGACGGTAGCTACGTCAGTCTCCACGAACGGACTAGCGCGCACGCTTCAACACAGCTCTACCTACATTGTAGGTAGGTACATACCTGAGCAATAAAGACAGCAACTGATCTGATAGGTAAGTATGTAGCTGGCTAACTACATACCTGACCTTACAGTAGGAGGTACCTAGGCTCGGCAGGGCTGAGGGAGTCTTGCAGCACGCCTGCCTGCGATGATGCAGAAGGGTTTCACCAAACCGTCACGAGCTGACCGCTTGATAATGTCACTGCCTCACCTGAATAAGGAAGGTCGTCGTACTTATAAGTTTCCGAGATGCTCATTAACCTCCTGCCCACCGCCATGTCTTTCTCCGTCGAACACAAACAACCTCCGGCGTCACAACGCCAAGACGTTGACCAATACGCGAACCATCTCTTACCTTGGTCTACCTACTTATGCTGTACCTCGGCCTTACTAATCACCATGTTTGTTAGCTGGTCATAGGATAGGAGTACCTATCTGGAAAGAAGCAGCTGGCTTATCACAGCCTGAGCCAACATGCATGCAGCTGCAGCTTGCATTTGCTTCTATACTTACCTGACAACTGTGTCAATCCCGCCTCTCTGAACTGGTTCGTGCACATGAATCAACATAAGCGCGGTAGCACAGCAGCATTAAGGTTCTTAGCTTCCCGGCCAAATTCAAACAAACGAGCCAAGAGGTAAGCTTTGTGCAAACAAAAGAGAGGGAACAATGAAAACGAGAATAATTCCTACGGGACCATGCTTAAGTACCACCATCCGAAAAGGTAGACAGACCTACCTACAACTGGGGGGGTAAAGTAGCACTGTGACAGCGGGGTAGATAGCAAGGCTATCTGCATACTGCAATCCATTTATTACCTATCTGGGCATAGTGTATTGTTCAACTGCCCTCCACTAGGTACCCCCCAACTCTCAACTCCACTACTCAACTGTCCCTCTTCAGCCTTGGACGGTGCCTGTGAGCTTGGAAACCCCAGCCTCGGGACAATCCCATCACTCTTCCTGCCAACGTCATCGCTGAAACCCACGATATCAAATCATACCAAACAATAAACCGCCACCCCTGAACGCCACCACGAGACATCTACTGTACATGCGCGATCTCATCATACCGACATTGTTTTTGTTACAGCATCCCCTCCAAAATGGAGAGCCTCAAAGCTCTCTTCGTCAAGCCGGATCCCAATGCCCAGGTAGGCAGCTTGCTTATTTATCTCATACATCAACGATTCCGAAATACCCGCACGAAATGAACAAAATTCAATGCGAATAGGGGATGAACCAGAAGAAAGGAACGAGGAAAAATATACGAACAATCACACTAACCAACACACCCTCTTTTCCTACAGATGCGCAAATGTAACCAGCTGATCCGCTCGAACCTGCGCAAACTCGACCGCGACATCGCCGCCGTCCGACAAGTCGAGCAGAAGACGAAGAACCTGATCGTGGCCGCGGACAAGCGGGGGGCGCGGGACGCGACGAGGCGGGGCCAGGCCCAGCGGGAGGCGCGGGACTTCGCGCGGGAGCTGATCCGGGCGCGGCGGACGTCGGCGCGCCTGGTCACGTCCAAGGCGCAGCTGAGCAGCGTGCAGATGCAGGTGAACGAGGCCTTCGCCGTGCGCAAGATCGAGGGCAGCATCCGCGCGAGCGTCGGCATCATGAAGGACGTCAACGCCCTGGTCCGCCTGCCCGAGCTGGCCGGCACCATGCGCGAGCTGAGCGTCGAGCTCATGAAGGCCGGCGTCATCGAGGAGATGGTCGGCGAGACCCTCCCCGCCGTCGATGAGGATGCCATGTTTGAGGATGAGGAGATGGAGGCCGACGGCGAGGTCGACAAGGTCCTGGGCGAGATCCTCAAGGGCAAGATGGAGAAGGCCGGCCCCATGCCCAGCACCCCCGTGCAGCCCGAGCCCGCGCCTGTCGAGCTGGAAGACGAGGAGGAGGACCAGGAGGCCATGATGGATCAGATGAGGAACAGGCTCGAGGCTTTGAGGAGCTAGTCCTGTTTTGGACTATCATTGTGTTTTAAGTTTGCTTTTTTTCCATCGAACAAGATGATGTCCATCTGTTCAGATCATTTACATCAACATTGGCGTTTGGGAGCGTGGAGCCATTGGGTTAATGACATAGCTTCTCTGAATGAGAGTTTTACTTGGTTTATGATTCATTGTCCGGCGACCAGGTTCAAGACATAGAAAACCTCAAACTGGACGTAAATATATACAGGAGCGAGATTGTCTCCGTCCATTCACACACAAGTTTACAGCTTAAACGGCCGTCTTTATCGTTGTGTCTCGTGTGATATCCAATTTTATATTCCTGAACTTTAGTGATATCGTTTTCTCTCCCTAGGCATTTAGTCTAGGACGAAAATTGCGTAGACCTGCGTGACGCTCCTATTTGATAGTCCACCTCGGCGTCGTAGACACATGATCATGCCCCTGGTCCTCAGCCGTCCAGTCCCAGCTCGTAGCCGTGAACAAGTCGCGCGCAAACTTTTCCGCGCCCATCGTATTCTCGAACCGGAACCTCTGATCCGCAGCGAGGGCCCTCGTGAAGCGAAACGGCCTCTCGTTCTCATCATCATCATCATCATCATCGTGATGAGCACCACCGTTCACCTTCCTTGCCTCGGGGTTCGGCATCCACGCATGCGCAGCACGATTCCCCTTCCACGCGGCACGGGAGATAGGGACGGAGCTCGCAGACAACAAACCCTGCACGAAATCCAGGATGGGCAACATGCGGGTGCGCAGACCGCAATTCGTGTGGTTCTTGTCGATCTGGTAGCCGGGACATTGCCGTAGCGTGGCGAGGACGTTGTCGACGGGTAGGAGCGCGGTATCGATGATGGTGTCCAGCGAAGCAGGCGAGAAATCGACCAGAAACAACAGCCCCTTGTTCGTCAGGAACTTGAATATCTCTCCCAGCTGGTACGAGTCGCACGCCACGCTCGAGTCGTAGCCTAGCTTGCACTGCCGCGCGCTGCGCGAGGAGGTGTAGAGGAGGAGAAAGTGCCTCGGGACTGAGGCGAGTGTGTTGAGGATGCAGTTGCGTCGGTATTGTAGCTCCTCTGTAAGGGAAGGGAGTTAATATGCACGAGGGTAAAACTAAACTCAGAATAGAAAATGAAAAGTAAACCAGAAAGCAAGATAGAAAGAGGGTGAAAAAAAAAACTCACGCTCAAGCCCATCCTGCAAATACCACCACGTAGCACTACTAGTAGTCTCGTCCTCGGCCTCCTCGCCAAACGAGCTCCACTGGCACGAGCCATTCATAATGAGCTCGCGCGTCGCGGCAGTGAACCTGACAGGCTGATTCAGCAGCCACGAAACAAGTATCTTCTGCCGAAGCACGTTCTCGCCCGCGCGACTCATACCACTGAACGCGGAACCCTCGTCCCGGGCCGACTGCTGCTTCCCGCGGCTCGTCCCGGGCCACTTGAACTTGAGCCCCGTGGCGACGTACTTGGACACGGCGGCGGCGCAGTCGAAGCGGTCCGCGAGCACGGCCAGCGTCGTCACGAAGGCCATCGTGATCTGCGGCTGGGCCGTCTTCGCCTCAGCCCCGTGCACGATGCGCAACAGGTCCGCGAAGACGCGCTCCCGGTACGCGTACGACGTCGCCGCGTCGTCGTCGTGGATCGCGATCCAGGGGAGCTCCGTCACGTCCGCGTCGCGGGCTTTGGCGCCCTTCAGCTTCAGCGCTGCGAAGGCGGTCTCGACGTCGTTCGCCTCCTTGAAGTGCGAGTCGCCTAGCAGCTTGTCGAAATACTTGGACTGCTTCCTGAGCACAGTGAGTTCGACGCGGAAGGCGAGACGCACTCTCGCTTTTGGCTGCGGCTGCGGGTCTCCTCCACCTCCCCCTCCACGTCTCGGCTGTGAAGTCTGCGCCGTAGCTGCCTTCCGGGCAGCCCGTATTGTGTCCCTGGAGTTCTGGAACGTGGCGTCGAGCACCACGTCACCGTGCTCGGAGATGACTATGACTTCAGGACGTTCTCCACCGCCGCTGCGTGTCGGATCTGACGAGGAGTCCCCGCCATCCTGTGCGCCGGCAGCCCCCGAGTCCTCCATTTGGTCTGTCTCCGGTGTGAGGCAATACCTTGAAGAGGACAAAAGATGAGGACCTCATCAGCTTTGGTGTAGTGCGTCGCCCCTTATTCCTCGCGATGACGAGACCGTTGACTATACAGGCTCGCGCTTATTAGGCAGAGCACTAGCTATCGCTGGTAATTATCTTGACCCGAAGACGTGTATGTTTCTTTCGTTTAATATCAAAATGCTATACCACCAAGCTTTGGAAATAACATATTCAGATTTTAAGATATGTCACCCTCAAAGCTTAGGTACAGGCCATGTAGTTGGACAAGTAAGTTGCTGTCAATGTGGATAATTGGGGATCAGCGCTAGACCAATCAGGGACATCAGATCCCCTAACTTACTGAGCTATTACAGCACCAACTTCTTCTACTCAACCACCGCACCCTTCTAAGCCGGCGATGACATATGATTTTCAACTCAATGTAATATTGTGAGGTATGCGTATACACTCTTCCAAGGATTCTGAACTTGAATAGAGTCGCGTCACTGCAGGAGAGGGAATGCATATGATCCGTATTTTCTAATATCACATCAGTCGTTTTCTTGGACTTGTAATCCCTGAAAACAACAATCTGGTGTGCCTATCCCTTGAAGACTTCTTAGTTAACAAAGAATTCTACCTACTAACTCTCTTCATGTGATTCGAATCAACCCGACCAAACGAACAACTGCTAAGTTTAGTATACCACATTCCACCATTAGAACAACGTTCAATTTGAGACCTCGAATTTTCATCGTAGTACAAAAAATTGAGTGACGGTGAAGTAGAGAAAGAATTCCCTGTCACCTACACAGCGAACATGGAGCAAAGGAGGGTGAAGGTTATACAAAAGTTCAAACGAGCAGAAATAATCGTGAATGAGCGGTTATTCAAATTCCGCATCTTGTCCCTGGTGTCCTTCCTTAAGGAAAGACAGGGCTACGTTGTCCAGAACCACACGGAGCGGCCACGCGCTGTTGCGCTCTTACGTCGAGATTGTCTTGAATAAGTTCATAGCTGAGCCTAACGTGGCATAGCGACTTGCGAACACTGAATCTATATCAAGGGAGTAATCCATCCCTTGCTAGTTGCTAGCTGACGACTACTTCATCACACCGAACATGCTATCATCGGCTCCTTATTTAAGTAAGAAGCCCGGATTGAATTCCCGCGCAAGTGTAAACTCTCACAGCTCCCTCCCATTCCATACCACGGAATTGCAACAGAACCGGCGCAAGTTCAATCTTCACATTGCATTCACCATGGCCATGCCTCTAAGGCTTGACCATCTCTACCTGGCTTTCCAGTATCCCGAAAACCCAGTTGTCAACTACGAACGGCGTCCCGATTTCCTGCCTGAACATTTACGAATGCAGGCTAACGGGGACCGGGAGCTCGAATATGTCAGTAATAACTATCGTACCTACTAACCCCCTCTGCAGTTATCTGGATCTAACGATTCTCAGACTTGGAGCTTCATGATCTCATTCGAACTAAATGGACAAATCCTTGTTAAACAATTCAGTTTAACATGTCCAGCCACTGCTGGAGTCAACCCGGGAACAATGCGCGGGTATCTCATGAACGAGCATCTGCGCAAATACAACCGCTCCGTCGAGGTGTGTATCCGGAATATAGGGATACTTGCCAATATCCCGCGCCTCATGGTACTTCTCGAATTACAGCCCGTGAATAGATTCGCTTTCGAGGAGTTTCTTGGCGTTTATAACCATGCGATAGACTGGACGCTCATTAATAATGAAAATCACGCGACTCATCTATGGGCTCGAGACGTATTGATCCACTGCAAAGCTACAGATATCAACTATGAGACGAGTAAGAATTTCATCCAAGTTCTTGTCTATTACATACATCAGGAAACGTGCGCTGACTCTAGCTATTATGGCAGTAATCAAAGTCGAGGAGGCTGCGCGGGTATCCCTACGAAAACATAAGCTTCTAAGACGCGGGAGCCATGACTGGACCTCATTTACCGGCACTCCCATGTGGCGAGTATACGTTTATGACGTGAACTACCAAGGTTGTTGTCGATAGGTGGTAAGTGACGGCGGGGACGAGGGGCGAGTTTTAAGTGAGAAAATCCGACTTGGGAATTGGGAATGAGATCTAGTAGAACGTACGAAGTATTCCATATCATGTATGCGAGACATATTTCAGACACCCTTCACTTCCAGGCCATCATCTAAGTGAGGCTCATGTGGTTTATCATGTTGGTAACATTTGTTTTAAGATATCAATGGTGCTTTATTTTACTTGGAGACATTTTTTCCCCATGGCTCCCATTTTCCCCTATCTTCAGAAAAGGAAGCGTACCTCAGTATCGACTAAAGCACCCTCTTAGGCAGGCGTGATAGATTCAGAAGGTTCTGGCTTTGTTCTCGAATCAGACCTCTCAGCAACTTCGCTGGACTCACTTGCAGCCGAACCCTTCTTGCCTGCAATCAACGGCCAGTGACCCTTAAGTTCACGATATCTCATGACTCCCAAAGCGATGACGATAGCAATCCAGTAAACGTTATACGCGATCACTGAGCCGTACGTCGCCGAGTTCGTCCATCCAAGAATAGCATTGAAGATACCCCAGCCTCCACCGCCGTTAAGCTCTGGGCTGCAGCACTATACGGGGGTCATCAGTATTCAATTCAGGCGAAGAGTGAGCCACTATACTTACGTTCACGTGCCAGACGCTCTTATCGATGTCGTATGACCCAGGCCCGGTTCCTAACTCCGCAGCGTCACTACCAACGATGTTGTTCCACTGCTGAGCTTCGAAGTACCAGACGGCACGCGAGAAGAGACCCGCGCCAACTAGGTAGAGCAGGCAAGTGGAAACAACAAGGAAATACTGCAACCGACTTGTGGTGCCACCCCTAAACAACATCAATACGATTGCGCCTGCGTCAAATCATGGCTTATCTCACTCACCTGTACAAGACATAACCTACGATAATCCCAACAATCAATCCCACGACAACGGGGAGCGGCACAGCAGTAGCAGGCGCAGAGAACGAGACGCCGGCGATGAAGACAATGGCCTCGATGCCTTCTCTAAGCACCGTGATGAAAGGGAGGATAAACATGGCATACTTCTCCGCGAAGCGCTTCAGCCACCCAAGGCGGGATTGGCTCCCCACATTCACCGGGGCTTCGAGAGCTTTGGCGAGCTTCACCCGCCACTTCTCTTGCACCTTGCCAACACGAAGGAGAGCGACGCCGATAACGCTGATGATAAGCGAGGCCACGAGCGCGAAGGCGCCCTCGTAGTTGTACTCACTCGTGTCCCATGCGTTACGACCGACAGTGTAAAAGGTGCCGATAATGGCCGCTGCGACGACGAGACAGATGAGGAAGCCCAGGCCAACTCCTAGCCATACCTTTTTATTTGATTGACTATCAGTATGATATGTGCAAAAGCCCCCGCGTGCACGGTCATTTCGTGGTTGTGGCGGTGGTTGATGAGGTGTAGTTAAAGTAGTTTACCAAGGGGGTAAATCTCACCTGTTTGACCAGTGCCTTGTAAACGGCGACATCGCGATTAGGTCCGTCGAGCGTCTGCTTGAGAAAAGCGAGGAGTACGGAGACGATGATGACTGTCTCGAGGGTCTCGCGAAAGACGACAAGGAAGACGGGGACGGAGAAGACGTCTTTCGTCATGATGAGCTTAATTGATCTCTTAGCCTAGTCGCATGTGAGAGTGAAAAAAAAAGAACAAGAAATCACCAAGATGTTATGCGAGTAATTCTACTAAGACGTACCAAATCACCCCCAGTTTACTCACACAGTAGACCAGTGTAACAATACGGAATCTCCTTCCGCGATTATCTATTCTATCTGATAAAACACGGATCTGATAATCTAAAGGTGGTGTGGGGCATCCAACCGCCTCTCCCACAAAGCTAAATAACGTATGGTGGTAATAAGCACAACTTCAACAACCAAACATTTACCTACAATGAAGGGCTAGGGTTCTTGGTTGCAGCCGATAACTAGTGGCTAATCTAAAGGTAGCAAGACTAGGGTCTATTCGGGCTCTAGTCAGCCCATTTTGACGATTCGGCCGAAAAATATGATTCGGGGTCCTCCTAAACCTCTTACAAGATGATGTAGGCCGGCATCTCATCGTTCCATCGCCTTATACTATAAGTCTACTATAAGTCGACACTAACAAATAGTCTGCATACAGTCGCAGATTTCATACACACCGACTTTAGTGACTGTGAAAAATTTGCCGTGGAAACTGAAGTTCGAGCATCGACCTACTAAAGCACATAATACGCACAGTTAGAGAACTAACTAGGCGTGGCTTCGGCTTGCTGCCGGCGGCAATATGGGGTAAAGCAACCCACATGTCAGCCAAGATAGCATAAGCTTTTTCCTTCTCCAGTCTTGTCTGCATGGGTAGATACCTATTGATTATCTATTAGTATTGATGCTCTTAGCTGTTGCCGAACGCAGAATGGTTGTAACGTCAGGTCTGTCCGTTCTCAACCTTTCCTAACACTATTTCCTGATTGCGTTAATGAACAGACAATGAAGTCTGGAACCCCCAATTTATAGTCTACAGATCGTCAAATAACTATGTGACCCTGATCCTTGCTCGCAATGCCACTGCATCATTCAGCCGGTCATCTCCCACTTACACAGACACTTTTCCTAATTCACCACTTCATGCCATAGTCCTAAGACGACCGATCGAACAAACCAGGCTAAGCTACATACCGTCTAGTAGTTATGATCTGACTTCCTCTGTTAGAATAAATTGATGTCGAGTCATCTAGAAACCTGTATTACACACATTTCAACGGGGCAAAACACCCCACTTCGTGCTCTTCCACAACCCGGACGACGACGTTTAGTTTAAGTAGTACGGCGCCACAGGGATCGTATCGGTGGAGGAAGGACTACACTAGACAACTGACGATGCGAGATATCACACCAATCGGCCAGCCATTGCTCGTTTCCGCTAGTATCGCCGCTTAGGGAATGCAGTTCGAGGCCCAAGCCACTGCCTCCGCGCTCCTCAATCGGCCTATAGTTCGATAGTGACGTTTTTGGGAGGACGGAAGAGGGGTTGGGTGTTGTCTTATGCCTGCAGGACTAGAGTATCATTCGTTGCAACCAGTGACACAGTTTCCTTGTCTAGCGAGGATCAGATAAGTGATCATCCCAGCAGAAAATAAAGCCTATTTACCAGTCCTGTGGCCGGACTGCCACACCCATCTGATCTAATCTGATTGATAAGACAATCCTGTCTCTGCACGCCAGAATTTCACTCATGTATAGAAATCTGTGAAAGCACTGTGGTGCTGAATGTTCCCTGCCTGTCTGTCCCATACCTTGTGTATGGTATGATCCCTGGAGCTATTGGGAGCTCAAACTGTTCGTTCTAATTTAGTGTGCGGATAGCATTTCTTTTTTGCTTATCCTACTTGCAAGTATACTTGCCTCAAACATATACTGGAGAATCGTTTTATTTGTTTGTGGAATTCAAAATGATTTCACTGACGAGGTGCGCCGTGACCTTGACATGGGCATTAACCTTCCTCCAGTTCACAACAGCAGCCACAGTAACATATGACTTCAACATAGGCTGGGTGACAGCTAACCCAGATGGCGCCTTCGAGCGGCCAACCATTGGCATCAACGGTGAATGGCCAATTCCACGGATAGAAGCCAACGTTGGTGACAATGTTATTGTCCATGCCACAAATTCATTAGGAAACCAGTCGACATCGCTGCATTTTCACGGCCTGTTCATGAATGGCACGGCTCACATGGATGGCCCCTCGCAAGTTTCGCAATGTAGTATACCGCCAGGATCGACTTTTACATACAACTTCACTGTAAGATAATGATGACAGCCCGATGGCGACTGACTATCAAGAGTGAGAGAGAGAAGAGGAAAATTGACTGTACTCAGATTAACCAACCTGGCACATACTGGTACCACTCGCACACAGGCGGCCAGTACCCAGACGGGTTGCGTGGACCTTTGATAGTCCACGACCCGAAATCTCCCTTCCTGGGACAATATGACGAAGAGATCGTGCTCACCGTCTCGGATTGGTACCACGAGCAAATGTCGGTTCTGCTGCCAGCCTTCAACTCGAAAGGCAACCCAACCGGCGCAGAGCCAGTTCCGCAAGCGGCCCTCTTCAACGAGACTCAGAACCTCAAGGTCGCCGTGCAGCCCGGGAAAACTTATCTGTTCCGGATGATCAACATCGGCGCCTTCGCAGGCCAATACATCTGGTTTGAAGGCCACAACATGAGCATCGTCGAAGTGGACGGCGTCTACCACCAGCCGGCTACAGCCGAGATGATATACATATCTGCCGCACAACGATGCAGTTTCTTGCTGACGACTAAGAACGAGACCGCGGTCAATTATGCTTTCGTGGCAAGCATGGATACGGTAAGCTATAGATAGCTACATATATTCTAGATATCAAGCTTGGTGAAAGTGTATTTACTGATAATGCATCTTAGACATTATTCGATACTCTCCCAGCAGACTTAAACTACAACGTGACAGGATGGCTTACCTACGACGACGCGCAACCGTTCCCTGAACCTGCGTTGGTCGACGAGTTGGACCCCTTCGACGATATCACGCTAATCCCCTACGACAACCAGACACTCTTCGGGGAGCCGGACAAGACGATCGAATTAAGTGTGATCATGGACAACCTGAACGATGGCGCAAACTAGTACGTGCTACTACACCTACCTTATTCAACCCTGAATTATCCCCAACTAACCCTCTTTCTGTAGCGCCTTCTTCAATAATATAAGTTATAAAGCGCCCAAGGTACCCAGTCTGTACACGGCACTCTCGGCGGGCGAGCTAGCCACTGACCCGTCCATCTACGGAACGTACACGAATGCGTTCGTGCTGGAGCGAGGCGAGATCGTGCAGATCGTGGTCAACAACCTCGACACGGGGCGTCACCCCTTCCATCTGCACGGGCATCACTTCCAGGCGATCTACCGGTCCGCAGAGGAGGCGGGGACGTTCGAGGATGCGAACGTCACCGAGGCAGATTTCCCGAAGACCCCGATGCGGAGAGACACGTTTGTCTTGTATCCGGATGGAAATATTGTTCTAAGGTTTCGGGCTGACAATCCGGGTAAGCAACATGTCTTGCCTAGTTACTATCCGTCTCGTCTAGATAGCGTCTACTTCCCGAACTCCTACAACCCTCCTTCTTCATACATTCCCTCACCCATGCTCATGTTTTCACACCATATGTTCCTTACCTCTTCCCTCTTTTAACCTCCACAAGAAGCTAACACCAAGTCAAAAGGCATATGGCTCTTTCACTGCCACATAGAATGGCACGTAACATCGGGTCTAATCGCAACAATGGTCGAAGCACCTCTCTCCCTACAACAAACCCTGACAATCCCTCAAAACCACCTCGACGCCTGCGCCGCACAACAAATCGCTACAACCGGAAATGCAGCCGGCGACACGGCGGACTTCACCAATCTCAAGGGTGAGAACGCGCCGCCGGGACGGCTGCCTGATGGGTGAGTTTTCCCCTTCAGCCCCTCTAATCTAGTCCAGTAAACTGTGGATGGAATCAGTGTAGAGAAGCTGATTCCGGCTATTCTACTCATCTCTCCTCCCCCGAATATACACATATAACTGTCATATCAAAATCATCGCTAACACCTACATAAACAGATTCACCACCAGAGGAAAAGTCGCTCTAGCCTTCAGCGCTCTAAGCGGGATCCTGGGCGTGTTAGCCGTGGCATTCTACGGCCTCGCAGCAGATCCCACGGGCACGCCAATCTCAAACCACGTAACGCAAACCCAAGCGCAAAGCGCAGGGTCCGTCAATAGCTCGGAGGGGAATGCCACAGGGGAGCCCAAGGAAGTTATGCTCGCCACGGCTGGGTCGGGGAACAGTAGGACGGCATAATTCTTAATCCAATCCCTAGAATTTATATATTTATTTTCTTATCTGTATCTTGTCATCAGGTAGCTTTCTCACTGATCCAAGACCGTTCATATTTATACAGCCGTCAAGTGTACCAGACAGATACCCCTAGTCAAAAAGCGGCTTGTAATCAAAGGACAAATGAATTCATCTTTAAAAAAACCACTTGCTATCCACTGCTATTCAGGACTAGGGAGAATACAGTACAGTAATAGAAACGGACTTGCCCAAGGGTTAGTCGGCGGTTGGTTGGTTGGTTCGGTGGTATTATTAACGCCAAAGATACAAGCTTTAGAGGCAATAGTAAAACGAGGTGGTTTGTGTAATTATGATGCATTTCTTGGTGTACAGCTCAATAAAAGGAGTCGATTTGAGCTAGAAAACTCGCCGTACCGCACAGCACTCCTTTTCTAGATATACATAAGCTGCCGTCCCCATTCTAAGACAGCTTCTATTTCACATGACCCAAAATAGCTCTTTAAGACGACTTCTCCAGGTCTGCCAAAATCTTCTCACCCTTAGCCCGGGCAGATGCCAAGTCACCAACCATGTAGAATGCGCCCTCAGGCAAGTCGTCACCCTCACCAGCCAAAATAGCCTTGAAAGAGTTAATGGTCTCCTTAAGGTCGACCAGCGCACCCTCGATACCAGTGAAAACCTGGGCGACAGTGAAAGGCTGGCTCAGGAAACGCTGAATCTTACGGGCACGCTCGACAGTAAGCTTATCAGCTTCCGATAATTCGTCCATACCCAAAATAGCAATGATATCTTGGAGAGACTTGTATTCTTGTAGAATCTGCTGGACACGAGTGGCGGTATCGTAGTGATCCTGACCAACGATACGGGGATCGAGCATACGCGAGCGAGAGTCGAGAGGATCAACAGCGGGATAGATACCCAACTCAGAAATACCACGGGATAAAACAGTAGTAGCGTCCAAGTGAGCAAACGTAGTGGCAGGGGCAGGATCCGTCAAGTCATCAGCAGGGACGTAGACAGCTTGAACAGAGGTAATGGAACCCTGCTTGGTGGTAGTGATACGCTCTTGCATACCACCCATGTCGATGGCAAGAGTAGGTTGGTAACCGACAGCAGAGGGAATACGACCGAGCAAAGCAGATACCTCAGAACCAGCTTGCGTGAAACGGAAAATGTTGTCAATGAAGAGTAGCACTGAAGCATATTAGCCAAGTAATTATGTGAATATAGGATAATGTATACTTACCATCCTGTCCTTGCTCACGAAACTCCTCAGCTATTGAAAGGCTAATGATTTCACAGTTATGTTAGATGTATGAACGACGTATGAAGCTCAGATGACTGTGAAAAAACGACAGATAGATGCAACAAGAAAAATCTGATGTTTCCGGACAGGAGCGATCAAGTGAAGGCAAGAGGTACTGAGGAAAAGGAAAGTATATCTCTCTTACCCGGTAAGAGCGACACGGGCGCGAGCTCCGGGAGGTTCGTTCATCTGACCGAACACCAGGGAGACCTTGGACTCGCCGTCAAGCTGAATGACCGAGGTCTCCTGCATTTCGTGGTACAGATCGTTACCCTCACGAGTACGCTCACCGACACCAGTGAAGACAGAGTAACCACCGTGAGCCTTGGCGATGTTGTTGATCAGCTCCTGAATGAAGACAGTCTTTCCGACACCAGCACCACCGAAGAGACCAATCTTTCCACCACGAGCGTAGGGGGCGAGCAGGTCAACGACCTTGATACCAGTGACCAGCACTTCGGCAGTGGTAGACTGCTCAACGAACTCTGGGGGTTCGCAGTGGATAGGTCGGTACTTGTCAGTCTTGACGGGTCCCCGCTCATCGATCGGGTCACCAGTGACGTTCAAGATACGACCAAGCGTGGCAGGGCCGACGGGAACTGTGATGGGAGCGCCAGTGTCGGAGGCCTTGGCGCCTCGAACGAGACCTTCGGTACCTAGGAAAAATGAGATTGCCGATCGGGTAGACACAGATTTCGAGCCAACTCACCGTCCATAGCAATGCAACGGACGACATTCTCACCCAGATGTTGCTGCGAGCTAGTTAGTAATAGGATCGTACTCTCTGCTGAAGTGTTATGAGGCATACCGAGACCTCCAGGACGAGCTTGTTGCCCTGGTTGTCTGTTGTCAGGGCGTTTAGAATAGCAGGCAGCTTAGCCGATTCGAACTTGACTGCATAAAATTGTTAGTTCGCGTTGGTTCAATTGCAAGCTCGAGTTCTGAGATTATGGTTAGGCTACGAACCATCGACGACGGCACCGATGACCTGTTGAGCAGCTTGTCAGTCCTGAACACCTTGCCGAGAAAGCTTGGGGAGCTCCGCAGCCCGAAAACCAGAGCTTACCTGGTGGATTTTCCCATCACCGACACTCGATGTACTCGCCAATCGCGCGCTGAGAGGGAATCTGAGGGAGGAAGGCGTTGCTACGCGCCGTGTGGCGGCCGAAAAGGCCGGGCGGGCGAAGGAGGAAATGCGGCTATTCGGAGGCAAAGACCGCTCGTCAGTTCAGTTCAGGTCAATTGGCGGAATTTTCGAGTAAAAACTGGATTCGGGGCATCCAGAGCATCGTACTCACCTCTTAAACATCTTGAGCGATGAAGAGCTGCGGCTGTGGATAGGAAGGTGAGGATGGGTGATGTGGTTGGTCTGCTGAGCAGAGAGGGTGAAGAAATGGGAGGTCGACGAAGAAAAACCGCAGCAGCTGGCTCCCGGTTGCTGAGCGAGCTAATTTAATCACGTGACTCAAATACTGGCCTGCTCCCACTAAATTGCGACAGTGGCCGAGGGCGACTTGTCCGGATGCCCGTTCAAGCCCATTGAATCCAAGCCTAATCGGGCGCCATGGGTCCGTCACTTTACCCGATAGGAGCATCCGTCTACTTCATTCTCGTCATGAATTTTCATTATACTCACATCACTTTACATATAATCTCTAGTTAAGCTTTGAAGTAGCTTTATGGCTATGTTGATATTCTGTTGCTCCAGCCAAATCGTTGTTGAAATTAGATCATATTTTATATGATCCGCCATTTCTATGATATCTACAGGTGAGAGAAAGGGTGGCACAAGCAGCAAGAAGGGTGGCAGGAGTAGGTGGGCCTTTTTTTTTTCTTATATCCATTAAATGAGGTTTCATGTTCGGCGCCCGAAGAGGACGCCAGTCTATCTTCTATACAATGCAAAGTACATCCCAATCATGCTGAGCAAAAGCTAGTTAGTTGTACAAGAGACAGATATCGCGACAGAATAATCAGAATCGAGTATCCATCCAAACTCCGGCGCCCCTATGCCTAACGATAAGTAGTCCCGGCCAACATTCCCGTATATGAATATACTGGGGTTTTGGTAATGGACTTTGTAGTGAACCAGTTGCCCTGCATTGTCTAACTCACTCGTCATGACCTTCCAAGTTCAAATCGTCCATGCATAATACATAACAGTTGGCAGGCCAACGGAGTCCATACCCAAAAATCTACAAGAACTCTATGAGGCAGCTGGAATAGCGTCTCCACATCTCCAGGTCTCCTCCTGTTTGGTCCGTGGTGCCAGCCAAGCAGCGTTACTGCTTCCTCGCTGTCGGGTCCTACCGTTTTCGTCGCTCTTCTTAAGATCTTCAACCGCGCCGGGTGCCGAGGCATGGCCATTGGCGTAAGCGTAAGGCGTCTTCCCATTGGACATAGCAACAGGGCTGTCGTAGATGGACCCTCCGGCCGATGCCAATGTCCCGGGTGTTGTACTTAATGGAAGTAATGGGCCGTTCCCAGAGCTTTGGTTGAGCAATTGGGCTCGACGATCCGCCTTGTTGCTATCACTCGTCCGGTCATATAAATACAACCCGAGAAATGTGAGCGCGATGCCCACTGCTTGTATCGGAGTCGTTGGATTTCCGAACCACAAGATAGCTACTACAATGACCCACACTCGTTTGATTAAAGACGCAACGGAGTAGGTAACGGGTGACACCAGGGACAATAATACAAACGCAAGGATGTTCTGCCCAAAGTGAAACGTCCCGTTGAACAGGAATTCCAGAGTCAAGCGACCGTGATCGAAGGTATTGGGCTTGGCAGACAGGTCTAGCGACCCATCTTGGATAAAATCTCGAATCAAGCCGACACCCTCGCCCCAGAACCAGATGGGAGAAGTAAGCAAAAATGCGAGCCCAGAAGAATAACATAGCAGGTTCAACTTGTCCAGCTTGCGAGATTTGGCTTCTTCCCCTTCTGCCTCTGCCTTGGCAGCTTCGTTGAACAACCTCTTGGAGAAGATATTCTGCGTGACAAATATGATAGTAGCCGCTAAAGCGTATAGAATCCCGACTATTTCTCCCTTGTAAGTGTGATTTGATGAACAGGCTAACGTGACACCGAAAGTGAGCGGCACGAGCGAGTAATACGTGGCTTTCGGGTACCGGATATCGAAGAAGTAGCGGTACGCGAATACAGTAAAGAGGGGTGATAGACCTTTCACAGTATGGACCATCGAGACGGGTATCTTGGCGGTCGCCGTAGAACTGAAAAGATGACCACCAACCTGGAAAACCGCCAGGGGCAAGGTGGAGTTTATCACATCCCTCGAGGGGTATCGTATAGGGTTTTTGAGGGCCGGTATCGAGGAACGTAATTTGGGGAACACACTGGCCAGCCACGAAAACGTTATGCAATAGAATGCGACCAGGAAAAATTGTATCATAGTCAGCGTAGCAGGTTTTTTGAAGGTATTCAGGATGGACTTGGACGATGTATTGGTGAGAGCAGAAGACATGTACCACATGACACACAGGGCCTACACCATGCGAGATTAGCTGATGGGATACAAGCCGGACAACATGTGGCGGCACATACCACAAGCTTGGCTGATACAGGCGCCTTCAGAGCATCGGCTATCTCGTGGGCATTCTGGCTGACGCTTCCCCTCCGGTCTCTAATAGTCCGAATGGCCTCGCCGATGCTTTTCTGTCGGCCATGGCCACCCTGAGAGGGAAGAGACGTAGAAGGCCCCAACGAACCCCATCGAACATTTCTAGAGGCGGCGGGCGCCCAACGGTCTCCATTGAGGCGAGCGCTACTATTCAGGCCGACACCATAGCCATTGAGCCCACCGGGACTAAAGGGCCGTCCAACCAGGTTGCGCATGGACGGGGGATCGATAAGGTCGGGGAATTTCTCGAGGCCAGAGGTCGCCTCGCCATCCCCATCTCCTATCCCGGGCAAGCTCTTGGAATTGGATCGTGAGACAGACGACTCCCGGGAGTAAGAACCAGAGGTGGTCGAATGAGGCATGGTCAATGCCTACGAGACGACGGGACGAATCGACAGGACGTGCAGAGTAACGAGCGTAGGAGGTGGACAAAAGGGAAAGAAAGAAACGCGAATGTTGAACAACCGAGCGTTATAGCGTCATTGCTTGCGGGTTCGAATCTGGGCTATTATCGGACGCTTGGCTGCTTGGTCGATAGTCTCTCAATAATCCGTTGGTCACCAGTGGCCAAACCCCGTCTTGTCGTACGTCGAGTGGTGGGATGCGTGGTGTTGGCAGGGAACGGACGGGATATAGATAGCGTCGTATGCTTAAATACGAGTGTGTCGAGGGTTGCGCAATGGTTCGACGAGTTGAACTGATTTGCTTGGCCGGGTTTGGCTGTTGGCGTAATGCGGCAATGGCTCAGCAGCTAGATTAGCCCACCCCAGCGAATCGTGTTTCCCCTGTGCCAAGCACCATAGGCACCCTGGCCGGCAACCAACCAATGCAGCACGCCGCTAAAGGACAGGGCTTTTCAGTGGGTAAGATTAAGGTGGAGATCAGGTGCATTATCCGGGTACATAGGCAAGTACGAAGTACAGGCTACAGCAGAAATGCAGCCAGTCTCCACTGCAAGAGTGCAGTAGCTCAAAATCCGTAGCAAAAATTCCAGGCCAGGCTGAGGCTACTACTACCTGTTATACTAAGACTGGCGCCAACGCCGCGCCTTGCACCGTGACTTGCGACTTTAGACTTAACAAACACATTTTTGAACAAGCAGCCAACGAAGGCAGCTCGTGTCTATTCATCTTAAAGTTGCCTCTCTTTCGGACGTCACACGCCATACTCGCCATTGCTATAATTCATTCTTGCACCGGGTTGTTCGTTTTAAGGGCGCGTTTCGCCCCCCCCTCGTCGACAACATGGCCGCCCCAAAGATGACCAAGAACCAGAAACGGCGCGCAAAGAAAAAGGCCGATAAGGTAGCAAAGGCCGAAGTGAGTTCTTTTCCCTCACGAACACCAAAATGTCTTAGATCAATCCAGTACTTACCTTTTTTCCCTAGGAGCCATCCAGAGCGAGCGAGACACCCCAGGTCGACTTGAGCGAGCAAGAGTCCGAAGCGCCCAATGATGCTGCGCAGACGAATGGCGCATCCGAACTCGAAGTCAAGAAGGACTCGGCTACTGTTGACAAAATTCCTGCCGACGGTCCCGTCGACGGATATGATCTCGATGCCGAGGACCCTGCCTATTCTATGTTCAAGGACGTGTTTACAAAGTTCGGTGCACCGAGCGACGAAGATGCCGTCGCGAAAGAGGCCAATGCCGGGAACCAGGGCGAGTTACTCCATGATGACGACGACAACATACCGGATGAGGAAGACGAGAACCAATCCGGACAAAACAAACTTTCCAAGAAGAAGCGGAAGATGCTCAACAAGCTGTCCATTGCCGAGCTCAAGGCTCTGGTCAAGAAGCCCGAGGTCGTGGAATGGCACGATACATCATCATCTGATCCGCGCCTGCTTGTGCAGATCAAGGCCCAGCGCAACGTCGTCCCCGTGCCCTCCCACTGGTCGCTGAAACGCGAATATCTATCGTCCAAGAGGGGTATTGAAAAGCCTGCCTTCAAACTACCCAAGTTCATCGCGGATACTGGCATCTCGGAGATGAGAGATGCTGTATTAGAAAAGCAGGCCGAGCAGAGCCTCAAACAGAAACAGAGGGAGCGGGTTCAACCAAAGATGGGCAAGCTTGACATCGACTATCAGAAGCTATATGACGCATTCTTCCGCTTTCAAGATAAACCAGTGCTCACACGTTTCGGCGAGGTGTACTACGAGGGTAAGGAGTATGAGACGGACTTACGGCATCTGCGTCCTGGCGAGCTGAGTGATGGTCTCAAAGAGGCACTCAGCATTCCTCCTGGAGCACCTCCACCATGGCTCATCAACCAGCAGCGCTTCGGCCCTCCACCCTCCTACCCCTCCCTTCGTATCCCTGGATTAAATGCTCCCATACCACCCGGGGCGCAGTGGGGCTTCAATCCAGGTTGCTACGGCAAGCCCCCAGTGGATGAGTACAACAGACCGTTGTTCGGCGGAGACATCTTTGGCATTATGCAGCCGAACAAGGCTGCTCCGCCGTCTGGCGAACCGATTGAGCGGAACTTGTGGGGTGAGCTACAAGTGCCAGAGGAGGAGTCCGAGGAAGAAGAAGAGGACGAAGAGGAAGATGAAGATGAGGAGGATATTGGGGCAGGACTGCAGACACCCTCGGGCATGGAAACTCCCGGCGGCATCACGAGTACTGTACCAACCGAATACGGCACCCATACCGAATCTGTGGCTGGAGAGATGGATCTCCGCAAACAGCGTCGCGGGTTTGAGACGGAAGAGAGTATGCATCCCCGTGCGGCATACACAGTTCTACAGGAGAGGCAGTCAAGGGCAGAGGGCTTCTTCGGAAGTGATCGCGTGTACGATATGAAGAATGCCGGCGACATGCGTGTGCTAGGCCAAGACGAGGACAGTAGTAGGAAGCGCAAGAAGCCTGGCGACGTAGATGTCTCTTTCGATCCGGATGCGCTGGGCGATGGTATCAGCAAGGAAGATATGCAGCGGCGGTTCGAGGAGGGTAGGCGCGATGAAGGTGTCGGTGCCCAGTGGAGAAGAGAGGAGGGTCTAGATGAGATGATTGCAAACGAAAGTCGGAAGCGGATGAAGCGCGACGAGGAGAAGCGGGAGGAGAAGAAGAAGAGCAAGTACAGGTTTTAAAGGGGTGTAAATTATTTAATAGGACGTTATAATCGCTTGGAAGTGTACTGGACTATCGGATTTCAGAGAGTAGAAGCATGAATGAAGCATAATGAATTCATGGCTAAAATCAAAGGATATAGTCATCAGGTGTATTTCGTAGTAACGACTCTTGACATAAATCATCACTGTCCGATGGCCCTTTTCCTCCATTATAGAAAGATGCCAATATCCGCACCATAACAGCCAAGGGCGTGCTCAAATATCTCAACAGGGGCTCGCCTCCCACACCAATGATCAACGTTGGATTTAAATGGTTAAGTATTCTGAATTCAGTCGTCTACCACTCACTCGTCGATAATGCCCTCGACTTGCCGCTTCTGCGCACCCTCTGTCCCAGCAACCAGCGTCTCGATCTTGGTCGACGCGAACTTACGCGCCGGCACCTTGTTTTCGAACAGAATGTCAAGCTCAGCGTAGGTGCGGCCTTTGGTCTCGGCTGGATTTTGCGTGGGTTGTTAGTTTCTTGCGGTGCTTGTTGTGTCTGTTGGAGAGGATGTATAGTATAGCTTGTACGGGAAGAAACGTATAGCATAAGAAAACGGAGTAGGATAAAAAGGTGGGAAAGTCTTTGTAGTTACAACGATAGACGAAAACAAACGGGACAAAACTCACGTAATCGAAAAAAGATATACGTCGTGAAAATCGCATTAATCCCCGCCCAGAAGAATCCGGACTTGAGACCCCAGTTCCACTCATCGGGGCTGAGCTGGCGGTAGCTCACGATGTTCACGAAGGCGATGTTGATGGCATTGTATGCATTGCGCGCGAGGATGATGCTCTTCGCGCGCAGCCGCGTCGACGGAATCTCGGACACGATAGTGTACACTACCGGACCGATGGAGAAGTTGGCCGTCGCGCTGAGCAAGAGGACTAATGTGCCTGCTGCCCAGGCTTCCGCGATGCTTGGTTTATTGTGGATTCCTAAGAAGCCGATTATACTATTGTTCTTGTTAGACTGATAACTTGTCTGACTTGGTATGCATAGATTTTGTTTTTGAAATCCAAGGTCTAGAAGAGTGACAGAAGAGATATCGTCGACGTTGAACACATAACCAAATGAGAGAATATTCCTCCAAAATCCCGCAATGTCATCACAAAAAGAGCATATGGTGAACTCACATCAGAAATACGAAGATAGCACTCATCCCGCTAAACATAAGCGTCTTTCGTCCGACCTTGTTCAGGACGAACCAACTGGTAACAGTCCCGACAAAATTGATCGCGTCCTTGCCCCAGCTCAGCTTGAACGAGTCACTGTCGGAGATGCCGGCCTGCTGATAGAAGAAGGTCGAAAGCCCGCCCAGTGCGGTCCCAGACAACGTTTGCGCGAGCCACGTCATGCAGATAATTTCCGTGCGCCGCAAGTTCACGCCCTTGAAACAGTCTAGATATGTCGTGCCGGCTGCGACTTGCTTTTCCATCTCGTCGGTGTAGATCATTACTATCGTTGCAAAGATTAGTTTATACAGAGGCAAAAAAGAAAAAGGGAAAGACAGCTTACAAGCCATAGTAGCATCCGCCTCGCGTTGCGAGAACCCAGAGCTGCGCGCAAGTCTCTTCAGAGACTCTTCGGCCCTGTCCCTTTTACCATATCGAATGCACCACCAGGGCGACTCGGGAGCGAAAAAGGTCCCTATGGCAATAGGGATAGGCCAAATCCACTGAATCGCAAAAGGAATCTTATATCTAACCAGACTCCGGATTAGCTACGTACACTTACACTAATACCAACGTAGAGAGTAAATAGGTATACTCACCCCCAAACATCCGTCCTGGACTCCAATCCAACAAGGACGCCCGAGGAGATAAATTGTCCAATGATCCAACACAAGTTCACATACGCGGTCAGGTAGTGGCGTAGCGGGACGGGGCAGACCTCGGCGGCGTACGCGGTGGTCATGGTCTGGAAGACGCCCCATGCCATGCCTTGGAAGAGCTCACCCACTAGAAAAATGGTGAGATTACCCGCGAAGAAGGGAAAGAAGATGAACCCCGTCACACCAACTAGCGCCCCGATGAGAGTCCATCGGTAGCCCCAGCGCTCGGATACTACTCCGGCAAACTATATATATCAGGATTAGATGAGGTTCAATCTGTTCTTATTTCTTTGTAGGAGAGAAGTCGAGGAGGGAAAGATTATGAATTTATCGTGGTGGTGATTTGATAGTGGGAATATGAGGTGGATCGGGGGAGTCGTGAGGTCCATTCGTACCTGCAGCCCGATGATCTCGCCAACATTCGTCGCCCCTGAGATGCCGTTCTGCCAGCTCGCCGGAATGACACGGTCGCCGTTGGGCGCCACGATACCGAATCTATCCTTGAACGCCGGGTACGCCAGGTCTGTTTCCCCGCTTTCCATAAGCATTATATATCTTCAACAATCAGACTCATTGCCAACTCACAAGATCCGACAACAGCCGTTTGGTAGCCTTCCATAATTAGACAGGAGGATAGCAACATCGACCAGCCAATGGCTTTGGGATAGACCTTGAAGGCATGACGAAGCGTCACTGTAGGGTTTGTGTTAGCAATTTGTTACTTAAGTAGAATCTTATCCTCTCAGAAAGAACAGAAAAGAACCACGACTCGACAATTAAAGATAGATAACTCACTCTCACGCTCCCTCTCATTAGCCTCATTGGCTTCATTCACGAGCGTCTGATGTAGTTTTTAGCCCAGGTACCACCCACCCAATTAATTAATCCAAGGCTATTCATTCCTCCAGTGCATACATAATTGATCACTTACCATGAAATCCTCCACGTTGTCCGCAATACGAGCAGCAACGGCCTCGTCGATATGCGCAGTGACACCACGGCGCGTCTGTGTCGTCTCGATGTCCTTTTCGGCACCATCCTTCTCGTCGCTCATTGTCGTTTCCTGTCGAGCGGCCGGTTCCATGTCGATGCCCTCTTCTGCGGGGTTTCCCATGGCTGCCTGCGGTTTTGGATCTCGCTTTTGTGGGAAGCGAAATTGAGGGGGTTATGCTCAATGCGATTTATTGTTTTATTGCGGTTGGGTAACCAATTGGTGACAGAAAAAGCAGAGAGCGAATCGAATTGTCTCGTATTCCCAAGTTACTTAATGCATGCAACCAAGTGCGGAGTAGAACAATGAAGACGATCAATACTCGTAAACAAGTCACTCTATGAATGTCAGGGCCAAATGACAAAGTAAAAATATTGCCATTAGAGGACGAGAAGATAGATAGTTACAATAAATTACGAGAAACTACAAGAAAATATCTTTTATCCCAGGAAAAGCAATGATATGTCGCCCATCCCACCCTGCTTACACCCCGACCACTCGGTTCGCAACGGTTGGCATCCAGAACCTTAAGATTAGGCACATGATCCCAAACGCAGCGAACGGAAAGACGATCAATCCAGGTGACGCCGACTCGGGTGCGGGGTCGATTTCACCTAACCCGGACTTGCTCGACGCAACGACGTACGACGACGGGACGGGTACGGTAGAACCAAAGACAGAGTGCAGAACTACATACATACACTACATGCAATACACCAATCACTTATCAATGTTTCCCCTTGTATGGTTACATCTAATTCACCCACCAACTCTAAGTTGGCTGCTCCGTGCATAATCAATCTACCTACTCGCTTTTGCTGCTGCATCTTTTTTGTCTCCCCGTCCCTAGATAGCCTAGGGGATTTACCGTAATTGTCTAATGGCTAAGGTAGGTATCTAACACCCCTCACAAACCCGAGCCGGGACGACGACAGATCGTTGCCCGAAGAAGAAGGTTGGGATTTTGGGGATCTTGGGGGAGGCGAATGAGTCTCACGTGACTTGATATATGTTGCATGGTCGTCGACTCTCTGTAAAGTAGAGAGATATCAAGGCAACCGTCGACTAGGTTGATGGTGATTGCCTCTCCTAATCTGCTGCGATTTCTCATACGCTGCTTTATTATTCATGTTAACGGTATCTTTGAATTACTGGCTTGGGAAGCGTTGTGGAGATGATAACTTATGGATCACTTCTCCTATCAAGTTGAGTTCGAAATGGGCATAGGAAGTGAACGAGGTACACAAGATCGTAAATATATAAGATAGAAGTATGAGTAACCAAGTTGGTAACGTATTCAGAATATGTTAAACAACGTCTTTACCGTGTTGTAACTTAGATAAAGATGAGCGGTACCTCATGGAGCGGGACAAGTTGTAATCATAGGAATTTCGTTTATTTTGCTTAATAGTAAGTTGATACCTAGGGCATAATTATAAATTTTATCAGCACACATCTTTCAACCGTCCAATACATACTGAATTAGAAAAGAGGGAAAGAAAAGCTTAACTTATGTCGAATTTCCGTCCTGACAAGATTTAGTCTACCAATGCCGATAAAATCTAGGAGTACTAAGATGATGACAATATCGCGCATGTGTACGTAGTTCTGTAATTTGCTATATTTTGTAACATGGAAGCTTGGCTGCACAGTTAGCTTCCGGCAGCCTCTGGAACGATTCCCTTGTCGTCTGTCCCAAAGGCTGCTATAGTAAGTAGATAATACATATTTACAATTGCCATTATTCTGACCCCGTGAGCTCGTAGCCTTCATGTACCATCTTTGCACGATTTCGTACGTATTACGTTGACGTCTAAGAATGAACCCCCTTTAGCGATGGAGTTCACGAGCTCGTGCTAACACCCATCTACTGCCACAACCGAGGGAATTTTAATATCTAGTTACTGGCCTTCGACTCGTCATGACACTTGTTGCAGCGCCAACTACGACTCTCCACGGGCTGTTTTGCCTCGGCACGTATGCATTCTATATGGTACATACTGTTGGTGCAATCCTGCAAAAACCGTCAGTGTCTATACTTGAGCATCCAGAACTCTGCTAAATAACTTACTAGGTTCGCGCATATTACGGATGCGGTACCCCGAACTGGTTGACCACATACCGGGCATCCTGCTACGGACTTTCGATATGCGGCCCTGGGAGACGGGACTTTGACAGCCTCTGGCTGTTCAGGCCGCCTTTGAATTTTTGACCGGCGCATAATTACGAGCGCTTCAGTGATGGTGTCTTCGGTCAAAGCATTCCTGAACTTCAGATAGCTCAGGTGTTTAGCCCACTCAGCCATACGATTTTGAGATGCTGCAAGCCAAAGAGCCTTATCCTGAATAAATCTGATATATACGTCTTGCAGATGGGGTGCCGAAGTAACGCACTCCTTACTCACAAAGGCATCCCATTCCAGGATATACTCCTTTTCATCCGGAAGAACATCGCTGTAGTCTCGAATTATATCTCGATGCTTCTGTATAAGCCATGAGTCATCGATTGGAGGGGGGTCAACGAGCGAGCCGGACTCCAGTACTGCTTTGCTGAGGCGATCATAAAGAGGCTGCTTTATGTGCGGGATCAACAGCCTGTTATCCCGTGGTTTGATTGGATGCGGCTGCTTTACTCGTCAGTTTGGGAATTATGGGTCAATTAAAATGCGCAAATGCTAACCTGGAAAAGTTTATTCCTCTGTTGTGACAACTTCTTTGTCAATTTTCGGGGTGATAGATCGCCTTCCGCATCCGACTCTTGATCATCGATGCTGGAGAAGCTGTGGAATGTCGGATTCAACGAGCGGAGCGCGTCTTCATCAGGTGCGAAAATGCGGATGTAGGCGTGAACTGGATCAACCTTGTAGATGATATCTGTATGATCTTCCAAGTGTTGTTGTAGCAGCTGCATAGATGAATGGGTGGCATAGCATCGAATACAATGATAGTTTTCAAGCGTGAACTCTCCTATCAGAGGAACAGCCCAAGTCACACTACCACCCTTTCTATTCAGGTTTGCGAGCTTGCGCCGTTTCTTTTCCTTTTCCTTCCGCTCTTTTCCACGGGCTTTATCACTTAATAGCTTCAGATTGTAATTCTGTTTTTCTCTCGTTCTCAGTGATCGACTTGGCGTAGTCGCCTCCTCGTGCTCTTCCTCATCTTCTGCCACCCCATTCCTCTCGTTGTCTGTCTTTCGATGGTCATTCGGCGCATTATCAACTCTACCATTTACATGGCCGTTCGTTAATGGCTCCAGAGCCCCATTGATGTGGTTCATCTTGATATCAGGCGGAGGAACAGAATCACTGAACCGTGCCGAGCTGGCTGCTGCATGTGAAGTCGACCAGCGTAAATCCATGTCCATTACCAAGCCGAGCGGAAGGTCCACTTCTTTCACCTTCGTTATCTTCACTTCACTGGATGCCCTCCCTTTCTCAAACGCATAGACGAACTGTGTTGAGAGTATCCACCGACGGGGATCGCTTGATTCAGACTCGTTGACCTGGTCTTTGGGTAGTAGGTCCATTGGCGGCCATTTTGGGTCACCCGCAGACTCAATCTCTACCCGAATGAGATACTGGTCTCCCAAGCTGAACCCGGTCCCATCTGGTCGCTCAATAAATATCTTCCCAGACGGAATTTGGAAGGGCGTTGGCAAATATATCCTAGCAGTCCGACAGACATCATCAGAATCGCGGAAAACCTTGAAGTTACATATCTGACTGTCACAATGCAGTACCCGACATACAGGTGGACTCCACTCGCATACTAGGACCCTGCAGCGGGCCTTGATGACAGGAATGTCCTTCTTTTCCGGAGACCCATTGCCATAATGCAAGTTAGCTGGTCTAGGATTTGAACTGTCCACGCGGGTGATGGAAAGAACCTCGATACGAAGAGCCTTTTCGACATCGTCTGCAATCTCGGAAAGAAGGCAGCCTGGCACGGCTCGGGCGGCTTCTGGGGAGGTCTCAGCAACGCGACGCCGCTTGAGGGGCCGTGGGGGCTGATCCCCATTGGTAGGCGTGTCACCATTTGCCGTGGATAGTTTGATACCCATGCCTAATGGTAGATGGTCGACCGCAGTTTTCCAAGCCCGATGGATAAACGGCAGCGAGTCGCGTTTGTAAGGGGAGGAGACGGTCGCCATCTCTGAAAGAGAACATGGGCGCAGCGCGCCACGAGACTGCGGCCACCTAACTTGGTAATAGATCCAGGTCTTCTATTCCAGAAGCTGAATGAGGCTAGTCGGTCACTAACGCCTCATCTACAAAGAATTATAGATTACGACGAAGAGCCAAGCTTCATAGTGAGATATGTGCACTACAACTCGGTCGACTTAAAAGAACAATAAGATCCGGATGTGCACAGCTCGCGAAGAATTAGTCCGTTGTTGATGCGTCGACAAGACCGAGACGCCGAGACGGTGAGTGGGAAATGATGTTGTGGTGAGTTGGCCAGAGAGAGAGAATGAGGCCGGGGGAGATTGAAAAGAACAAGCTTGCAGTGGGAAATGGGGACAGTCACAACAAGAGAGGAAGGAAAAGAGAGGGGTTATACAGAAGAAGGAAGGTTCCGAAGGAGAACCAGGAGTGTACAGAAAGTCAATGGTATACACTAAGAGGAGGAAATACAAGAGTCATAAATCGGGCATATGATGGGGAACGGGGGATGCGCTCGCTCAGAGTAAATGAACCAACGGACGCGTTTCGGCGCTGGCGTTGTGTTGCGCCAGGGAAAAAGAGGCTGACAGCTGACGGCAGACACTGACACGTACCCGTCCAGTGGCTGATATGGGACTAGTGCGACCGTTGGTGCTATCCTGGGCCAATGAGTAGACCGGATTAGCTGTTGTTGTGGCTTGGCAACTCGATTAGCGCATCTAAGTTTTGATCTAGCATGCAATCATCTCAGTAATAACAGCATTCTAGTGTGGCTTGCGCGCGGACATGGGTCTAGTCGACGAATTGGGAGAAGACAAGGAAGAGAGGGCCAATGATGGCCATTGCCTAGTTTGCGCCTAGATATTACGGTAGGTAGTCCAACGAACAAGATATGATTAGTCGAATTTGTTGTTATTATTATTATCATCATCATCATCATTACTTTTTTCTCTTCTTGGGATCTAGGTACTTATGAGTAAGGTATTATAAATTGCACGCATACCCGGAGGGCACGGAACTTGTAAGTTTGAGTAGTCTTGGTTTTTCTTGGTCGTCCTTGAGCTTCTGGTGGGCTCTAAATGCAAAAATATGGTGATTGTGATGATATGGCGTTTTTTAAAGTTCAAGAACTGTTGAAGCACGTTTACTTACCTAAGTAGGTGCGGCAAGGTCCTGTGGGTCACCCAAGCCGGAGTTCATTCCTAGTTACCTCCAAATATGCCTGAGAAGAGGTAAAAACCTAGGTACAATTCAAGTATATGCAAGTCCTAACGACTGCACTGCCAGTTGCAGTCATGAGAGGTAGATTGGTCTGTGGATGTTGACTACAAAGCTTGTTTGGCGGGGTAGTTAGGCAGTTACCTACCTTCATGTTGCTGGTAGCTACTTACCTCCCTGGACTACCTACCGGGTAACGCTAGGGATGTACGGAGGTAGGTACGCTATGACAAGGGCAGTCAAGGGCGATCAGTAGCGTACCCTGCGTAGGCTACTTACGTACCTACCTACTGCAACATGCGGTACTGACTCTTTGAACCAACCCGAAGCTCATTCCGGTCATCAAAGTCTCACATCTACCTTCAGTTTATCTATCTGATCAATACCGCCACTCCTCAGCTCTTTCCACCCATCTATATATGCTGTTCTCGAGCATGTTACGGGTACAATACACGACACGCTCTACTACTTGAATCCATCCTGCTCCAATCCTACCTCTCTACAAAGTCTCCATGTCATCCTCATCCCCTGCTCCTCTACGTCGTAATCTCCTGCACCTGTGCCTATTTCAGCACATAACCTGTTGTGTGACGGAGCTAGACACATAAAAAGGATGGATGATGACAACACTGATAGTCCCTCCCCTCGGCCACGGCGCACCCGCGATCTCCCGTTGCGACGAGCAAAGATTAAAGCACCAGCCCGAGAAACGAGGTCAACGGCTGCTTACTTCACGAGTTCTGCTAATACGCAAACATCATCGTCGTCCTCGACCGAATCCACCGATACGGATGACCGGCCCTTGACCAGGACTCTCCGCCCCATACGAAACAAGCGAAAGTCCTCCGCTCCTGCGACGCCGGCAACGCCAGCGAAATCGGCGAGATCCATCAAGCGCCAGCGTGTGCAGCCGCCTGCTGGAGGGACATCCCTCCTCCGTCGTCAAAACGTTCGATCCAAAAATGCTGTGGATGACAGTCTCCTCGATAACTCCCTGGTTTGTCTTCCATGGCACTCTCTCCCGTACCATGTGTGGTTGCGCGTGTTCGACTTTGTCGCTGCACCAATTCGCGATCCTGCATCACGAGCTGATGATCTTGCCGAAGCCGTGGGCACCTTGATCTCGGGAGCTCGAACCTGCAGATCCACGGCCGAACCGGCACTGGCTGCGTTGTACACATGCCCTCCATTCCGCCGAGCCTACACCAACTCTCCTCAAACCACATTCGTGCGATTCCTCGAAACATTGGCACTTCCTCCCTCGAAGACCTTAATTCGGTATCGCCCCAAGGTTGAAATTTTACGCATCGACGTTGACGCATTACTTTCACGAAAGGTAAATGGGCTGCAGTTGCAATTACACCAAGTCATCAAAAATCTTCCTCGATTATCGTGTCTCGAATTATACCACCCTCTCGACGATGCTCCATACAGAGATCTTAGCATGAACTTACGATGGAAATTATCCAAGGATGACTTACTTAATGGATTGACACCTCCCCCGGACGGAGACTCTGCGGTTGGTGATAAGACCACGACGACTTCCCTGAAAAGCTGGCGGTGGAACTCTCGTCTCGCTCCCACAGATCTCTCGCTTGATCGTTTGCAGGAGATGCATGCGCTGCCCGGCTTTCAGAGTTTGCGCAAATTAGCTTATGTCAACTACCAGCTTCCATCCATGACCCAGTTTTCTGCCAGAGCCCGTAACAGCCAGGAAGCCCAGAACAGTGACCTTCAAGCCATTGTAAATCTCGCAGCGTCTATATCTGCCCTGCCCGACTTGCAGCATCTTGTGATCGAATCCTCCACATTAGCTAACGGCTCATTGCTGGAGCGTCTTCCGAAAACACTGAAGCATCTCGAATTGGTGAATTGTTGGGAAGTTACCAGTGAGGATCTGTCTGCGTTTCTCATGTCGCATGGAAATTCTCTGGTGCACCTGACCCTCAAACATTGCCAGTCTCTTAGTTTGGGCTTTCTCCCTGTGCTAGCAACGTCTTGTCCGAATCTTGCTCATCTGGAAATGGACCTGTCTTATTTTAGACACCATGAATCTTACGCAGACAACAAGCCCGAATATGCAACTCTACTTGAAGTGGACCAAGTTCCCACGTGGCCCTCTTCAATTCAATCCATTGAAATCATCCACATGCGCAATTGGTCGCGAGCAGCTGCAGAGATGTTTTTCGGCAGTCTAATGAAGAATGCTAAGGCGCTGCCCAACCTTCGCCGGCTAGAGTTTAAAGTCATCCTAAATATTGAGTGGCGTCAACGTCAGGAAATGAGACGATCCCTGGCCGACCAGATGACCAGGGTTTTCAAAAGGAAGCAGTCCTCTCCTAAGGAACAGAAAACTCTGCATCAATACGATGAGATGAGGTCTAAAAGTATTGATGAAACCGACATGTTAAGGTTTGCAACGCGTCGGAGCTCGCGAATTATCTATCAATCTTCGAAGTCGGTCTCGAACAAAGACGGAACATCTGCATCAGGCAAGCGTAATCTCAGTCAGGCTTTGCCTACCCGAAGAAGCTTAAAGTCTTTGAAGGCCATTACTTCAACGTTCGATGCGGATGATGAAGAAAGTAGTGAAGATGAACTTTCACAGGGCCATGTCAACACTCGTCGAAATAAGAGCAGGACTGCAACTGCCAGAGAGGCAGGTCTACGGGACGAAGAATTCATTCACGGTCTCTGTGATATTGTTGACATTCAGGTCGACAATCAACGACCGGCTGAACGGCAGTATGACATGGACGACTTCTTGGATTCCCCAGAGCAGTCGGACCCGGAGTGGAACAGTGATGAAGACGATGTTCTTGATTAGTACGTGTCAGCAGTTCATGGCGTGATTGCAAGAGAAGAAGAAAAGGATGTGGAACGAAAATGCATGTTGGAATGGCAACTCGGTTTTTACTGGCGTTTAACAGGGAAAGGCGAGGGGGATTAGTCTCGTTCTGTAAGAAAGATCTATTTAAAATCGCCATCACTGGCGTGGAACGTTTTCATGTAATGTAACGGACAGCATTTCACGTGGATCGATACCCAAGGACTAGGGCAAAACAGCTATTCCCATTACTTCCATATTGCTAGAAAATAGGATTGGCAGGCGTTTTGGCAGCAGAAACGGAATGCATAAATACAGATGAATAGATCATGGTCAGGAACGGCTGGTACTATCTTGCCATCCTTCACTATACACGATACGCGGCGTCTTCCTCTTATGTACCTTTTCAGATGAAGTAATGAATATATGCTAATAATTCGACGGTTTAGCCAGTGATCGGAGCATTGGTTGATCAGACAGAACATCTTTTTAAATAAACTAGAAACATTTCCAGTTTTTTCCATATAGTATTGGGTATCTTCGCTTGTATCTAGGTGTTATTATATGAGATTACATTAATAATGAGTGTTTTGTATGTGTTTGTGCCATCCGTCTGTATGCCCATCCCATATGCCCCATCCCAAAATCAAAGACCATTTGTATGCTTGCCCCGGAAAAAATGAACATGAACCATTTGCCGCCACCCACCAATTTGTTGTTCTCATAATGCTTCCATATCGGGCAAGTCAACAACGGCAGAATGGTCCCAAACTGGCTGTTTGATTATCGGCAGCGGCGGCGTGAGTGCTATGCTCTGCCTCCTGTACTCGGGTCCCGAGAGCTTTCCGGCCAGCGCGCTCGCGCGTCGACTCACGGGAAGCGGGCTAAGCGGCAGCGGGCTCGTCAAGGGTGGGTTGTGCCAGTCCAGCTCGCCGGGAAGCGTCAAGCCGTCGTGGAAGTGGATGCACGTCGGGCTGCTGCTCGTGTCGATGTTGTGTAAGGGCAAGGGGAGGTGCGTGTTGATGGGCGGGAGAACTGGTAGTGTACCTTTCTGTGGCCGCGGCCGCTCCGGGTTGCTGAAGTACCGCTTGGCGGGCGCGAGCCGGGTTGTTGTTGGTGTGGTCGGCTGGAATCCCCGGCTGATACTCTCGTTCTTCTTGGGCGGTGGGATCGGTGGCCGCCGCTTCGACGAGATGTTCGCCTGGACCACGGTCGTCCGCGGCGGCGGCGGCGGCGGCTGCGCGAGCTTCGGCACCTCGGCCTCGGGTATCCCTCTCCGCAGCACGCAGTCCAGCAGCTCCATCTCCTCGGGCCTGAAGACGGGCGCCTCGATCTTCACGCGGGCGCCGCCCACGACGCGGTACATCTCCGAGGGAAACGCGCTCAGCAGTTCCGGGATCACCTTCAGCGGGTTCACGGTGACGGTGACGGTGTTGGCCGGCGCGTCCTTCCGCTTCCGCTTCGTCTCGAGGCCGAACAGCTTCCGGTTGGCCGCCTGTTCCTCCGAGCCCGCGGCCGTCTCCCGCAGGCGGTGGTTGAGCTCTATGGGCACCAGGTCTCGCGCGATCCAGCTCTCGTGGATCCGCGTGTTGAAGTTGCTCAGGAGGAAGCGGTACCGGCTCAGCATGTCGGGTCCGTAGGGCCGGAACCAGCCGTCGCGCAGACACGGCAGGTCGCGGAGGTCCTCGTCGGACGAGACCGTCGGGTGCGCGCAGCCCTTCAGTATGTCCAGGTTCGGAAACGTCTTGGGCGGCGGCGCGATGCAGTCCGCCTCCGAAAACGTGGCGGTGATGATGTTCGTCACGATGATCCGCCACTTACTTAATACTAGCGGCGTCTCCACGGCCGCCGCTAATAGGTTCGCAGCCGCTTGGAAACAACTGTGCTGTGCGAAATGGAAGAACTTGGTCGCGGTGAAGCCCTCGAGTCCGCTCGTGTAGCCGCACCCCACGAGCGTCGCGTACATCAGGAACCACTCCCTCGTCAGATTGGCGCGCTCGCCTATCTTGGCGGCCGAGGAGACGACTACCGTGCTTGAGTTTTTGAATTGGTCGCCCTCAGGCTTCTTGTGGAAGTGCACGAGTGTTGGGTTCCCGCCAAACATCAGGGCATCCGTGTTATCCGTCCATATGGCATCTATCACACCGACTGCTTGGAGTCGAACACATTCGGCTGCCGACTCACCCGGGGCGTCATGGCGTGGAACGCCCAGTTGGTCTAATAGCTCTTTCAAGAGCCTTGTGTTTGATTCACTGTAGCTATACTCTGCCGGCCACTTCTTCGGTGGCTTGCTCGGCCCATCGAAGACAAATAGTAGCTGTATATTCATTCGTAATAGGTAAAGTATCCGTTCCACTGTGAGAGTGAGATATGGTTAGTGAGTGAGACATCACACATATTCAGTAGCTTCATCTTCTCAAACCATTCAATTACGGCTGCTGGTGAATTTGAGAACTAATGAGTGATGAATAGCTTACTGATACGTTTTTCCCTGGGATGAGAACCAGGGGACTCTGTAGCATCGTTAGTCAACAACTCATAACAGTAAACCTCGGTTGCTTACTGGTCTTGATTTCAGCCTCTTTTTCAGCGGTGATGTTTCGATACCACCAATTGGCCTGGTCTATAGCGATGCGCAGGGGCCGACCAGTGGCCTCGAAGTGCTTCGTCGACCATTCCGGAATCGATCGCACCTCGGCTGCACCCGTTTCCGAGATAGAAAACCTGGAGATTCGAGACAATTGAGTATCCATCCAACCAAAACTATACGATTATAGTATGATAACCAAAGACTAGGTACTTACCCCTTAAGAACCATTGTAATAGGCAATATTCCGGGCGATACTGATCCTGAGCCTATATAGTATAGATGGTCTGTATAGAACTTATTTCATTGAAATGAATCCTTTGGACCGCGGAAGGGGAGAGAGAAATAAGATCTCTCATCGACCTCTCGGTTCTGTAAGCAAGCCGTTCTGGAAGTCCGGTACAAGGAAGCCACACCCCGTTTGGTTCAAGAATGTCATCTATACTAGGCTAGGATCGTCGAAGATTCCCACCCTACGCAATTTGATAAGCGCACTCAATTGGACCGTATAGATGATTTGCACGGATCGAACTAATAATAGTGTGCCGCCCTATCAAGACTACACCGCATAGGTGGTATATTGAAAATATGTCTCGGATGCTACCCGTGTGACTTCTTTGTTGGTTCGGATTCGCAATGGAAAAACTTTCGAGCCCCAAAAATCTGCAACCTCCGCGATCTTTATGATTTTCGGTGCGTGGCAATTCCGTTGTGGGCGCGATGCTAAATTATTACCTTGGTAGCGAAGGATTCACACCCAAGCCCACGTTAGCGTGCGTTGGAATTGAACTCTGGACTTTGACAGTCACCTGGCTCCGCATAGAAAATTAAATAGTATTGAAATGTAAGCTGGCTAGGCTCTTCGCAAAAATGACCAGGATTTATTTGCCAACCTCCCAATAGTGTGGTGTTACCTACCTATACGCACAGGCCATACTACACGAAGGCTGGTTGAGCTGAATTCCTTCCTCTTGACAGATTCATATCGATGCAGTATCGATTTAGAGATCTCGGGTGGTCTTCGATGAGTGCCTTCATTTAGCAGGAGCGAAACCTTACGAAAAATTCTACCACGATTCGGTCGATAGTGTGTCGCGGATACCAATCCCTCGGAACGCTACTACTCTGTCCCCGGGGCTTGGCGAGGGTTTCATCCCGGTCTGGCATGTGCTGTGCCGCACCCTCGGATTGCTGGGCACTATTATACACGTGGGACGAAGATGAATCATCGTCATGTGGCAGGGGACGCTTGGAAAGACTTCTACCCGACCATATAGAACGAGGTCAGGAAGGGTATAGACGAGCAGGTCGCCTAACCTAATGAAGCGTCTAACGGCCCGGGGAAGTCCGTTGATAAGAGATGGCACGAAGACTATGCGTAGACTACTCTGCTTTCATCCTACACTAGAGAAGTGATACCCGTCGCTTAACTAGTCGTATGACCCTTAAAGACAACGAGCCTCGCTGGACCCTGCTCTCATGCTCGGCATGTTAATCAGAATCTACACGATGCGTACAGTAGCGTGCCACCTAGCTGGATCAACGAGAATTGAGTCACGGGAACACAACGGAGGCGGAATGATTTGGTAATATGGAGACACAGTCGGAAAGTAGTACACTGTCGAAAACAAGATGTTGAGTACCCAAGCTGTCATCCCATACTCATCGCCTGGGATGCCGGCAGCCCATATGTCATAGGTCTTGGTATGTGAGTCTCCCTGTTCGTTATCCGGCTTCCCGGGACAAAAACCTTGTAGGATCATCATTACCCACACCACACACTGACAAATAAATATCTATCGATTGAGAAAATCTTCATAGAACATCAAGGTCAATCTCTGGCTTCCTGCGGCGCGCCTGGATCTTGGTATCAGCCCTCACCGACTGCGTGGAGTCGAAGATACGAGGCTCCGGCTTAGGGATGTCGGGGACAAAACGCCAGTCGTACTTGACCAGCAGGTTGCACATGATAATCTTGATCTCGTTGGACGCGAAGAAGCGGCCGGGGCACGCGTGCTCGCCGTGGCCGAAGCCGAGGTTCGACGCGCTCGTCGTCACGAACTGCCAGCTGTTCTCCTGTCCGGGCACTTGCCTCTTCTTCAGGAAGCGCGCGGCGTCGAACTTCTCGGGCTCTGGGTAGATCGCCGGGTTCGCCCAGTCACCCATGACGGCGATGCGCGCGCCCTTGGGAAGCATGGTGCCGTCGGAGAGCGTCAGCGGTTCCTCGACGTATCGATTCATAGACACTTGCGATTGTCAGCATACGACAAGAGAGATAGGACTGTTATAAAAGCTGTTCAACTTACTGAAAGATAGGGGTGTTGCTCTTTGGCTTTCCTTGAGGAAGCTGTCCATGAGCCTGAGTTGGTACAGGGTAGTCTTCGCCCAACCTTCGCGGCTGACAACCTCGATGATCTCATCGCGCAGCTGCTGCACGATTTCGGGGTACTGGCAGAGATCGAGCAGAGCCCGACACACACTTTCGGTGGTCGTGTGAATGGCAGCCATGGTGAGGGACAGTTGGCCGGAGACGAAATCGAGATCCTGGCCCTTGGCCACGTCGTACATCCAGCCGAGGGTATCAGCGACCTTGGGCGGCTTCTCCCCGGTAGCACGGGCCGCGTCCACGGCCGCCTTCCGCTTCGTGACCTCGGGCGCGATCAACTTGCGCGCGTCTCGCACAGACTTGCGTAGCCGGTACGAATGCGGTAACACCAGGTAAACCAAAGGCCGTACGAAAGCGGGTGCCATGCGCATCATGAACGACAGGGCGAAAGTGTCGACCGTAAAGGTCTTCGAGATCTCGAGCCATCTCCGGTTCCGGCATAGCTCCGCGCCCAGGAAAACCCTCGAGGATACCCGTGCAACGACGTCGAGGAGGTCCTCTCTGATTAGCCTCGTGGTCCATCCCTCGCTTTGGCCGAAAACATCGTCGATGGTGGCAATGGTCTCGTCGACGAGGTCACTCGTGACCAAACCCAATGATTGCGTCAGCTTAATGCGGACGGTTTCCCGCAGTAAGAAGTCGGCCTTTGTTGATTGTCTAAATGCCTCGAAGCCTGGGTATCCCACGAAGAAGTCCTGTATCAGTCAGTTACTCGTACTTAAATAGTGATATTTAAGGGAGTTTGGCCTTACACTGGAGAAAGCTTTGGGGAAGTTGAGTTCAGGTAAGTTGCGGATCTCATCAGCGTACTTATTAGGCAAGATGATTTTGGGTCCAGTGCCCGTCATGACCTGGAATGGCGCATCTGTCTAGTCGAGGCTTAGCCATAAAACCTTAGGTATATCGAATGAGTTGCGATGAACACACCTTCGAGCCTTCATTCAACACCTCGCTGCCATGAAACATCCAACTCTTTCTCGGGGCAAGCCCGCGGACACTTATAAGCGGAAAAGCGGGCCAAGGTTGGTATCTGGTGAACAATGACCATACGATGCTCAACAATATAGTAGCGCCGATGACCTGCACAGACATAGGCAGCCCCTCGGGCATGATATTTCGTATTGCCTCCATGTCTACTCGTCTTTTGAACATGGAGTGTTTGGAAAGCTGAAAGAGTCTTCGGTCGAGGGTGCAATGGCATACTTAAGGGAGGTTACATTTCTGCATTGACATTATTTTATACACGCCAGCATAACTAGCCCTTCGGATGCCTATAAGACCGTTATACCCATGGGTCGTCATCGGATCGTGCCCAACTGGGGTCATCTGCGGGGAGCCCAGGTAGGTATGTTTCGTGGTCGGTCCAGAAATACTCAATACAAAAGAATACATAGCAGGCGGCCTTAAGTTGAGAAAATTGCTACTACTATCATTGTTAGTTCCAACGGTGCAATTATCCTATATTTCTAGTATTAGTCATACTTTCGAATCTTCTCTGACAGCCATCTATGCATATGAATTAGCCTATCAATACAGCATACGACAACATGTATCTAAGTAAAGTCTACACCACCGTCAAGCCCGACTGCACCAACCACGCTCCAAATAATACGCGGGTTCGATGGTAGATCCGGAGTATCTGATTGGTGGCGTGGAGGGTAACATTGAGACGTTTAACGACGTCTACCAGACTTTGTCAAAACGCGTGCCGTTACGCTAGAGCAACACTAAGCTCTACCTATTTCGGCAACGCTTGTTATCTCGGCTTGGAGAGGGAATTGATTTTGATTGGCTGCCGACTTTGGGCTGTCTAGATAAAGTACGAGGTTGGAGTTGCAGGTCGCTTAGCAGTATCATCGTTTTATGATATTTGAATATTGATTACAATTATAGATATATTATGTTTGATATCATTCGTTCCGTCCGAGCCTAATGATTATATATATGCATTTACGTACTAGTATAATGGAAACGAATATGAACTACTTACGTCATAGTATGAGCAGGCGAGGGAAACCCCTCGTATAACCTCGTATACAAGCAACAAGCAATGCGTGCATTGGTCCCACACTCTGTTTCGGCAAACTGGCAAAAATGAGACTAATACTAGTAAGTAATCAACTCGGAACACAATAGCCACGGTAGCGGCCACAGTGAATTGAAGGGACCTTTCGGCTAGCAAGAAGCCGTACGAGAGTTATTCACGACCTGGTACCTACTACTAACATCGGATAAGCACATCATCTCCAGTTATCGCTCTACGGTTCTCGCGTACTTACACAGAGTGGTATTCGACCCTTATCTAGTTTACCGAGCTGCATGGTACCTGAGTCGTGTCGCTTTTAGATAGATAGCTTAGGCAGGGTCTGCTATGCATAAGCAGGACGATGCGACAGTGTGCCCAAGGTTCAGTATTAGCTCAAAACCTCATAAGTAGCAGATAATTACACTTCTATGCTTCATGTTGCGAGCTCCTGAATTATAATTTGGGAACGTTTATCAGAATTGCTTTTTCTATTCGGATACAAGGAGATATGGGAGTGTTTTGAACTATAATTGCTTTATTCTTCTCACGAAAGAGATTATAAAATGGCCCCAAGTAACTTACAGACCCCTGTATCCTGACGAAGGAGGTATTCTGACTATTTCGCTTCTAAGGTTGGTGGGAATTGGTAGAATCAATGGAGAATCACTTGTTCTGTCACGGCTCCAACTATATAAGTAACTGCAGATGGTCAAGTCTCCGACTTGACAACATTCTATCTTTTGATAGTATTGTAGTATAGTGCTGCAGTTCTGTTCCGTGACGTGTTCAAATAGAGTGCAAGGCAGTTGAGTAGATTCGCAGGAAATCAGCGATAAATTCAACGAATAGTCTAGGAAAAAATGAAGGTAAGCCCCTTTCCATTAGCTCAGTCAGCCGAATTCCACCTACGTGCTTCAATATTCAAACGAAGAAGAGGGGGAGTAGAAGAACATGAAGAAGTCGCTTTGGGTCCTGAAAACCAAGAGTAGTACTATGAATAGAGAAAGCAACCTCAAAACTCGTAGATCCTTAGTGCTGGAATCTGACCTCTGCTTGTGGGGGATTACCAGTCGAGAGCTGACAAACCTTAACAGGTCCTTCGATGAATCAGCAAGCAGAGAATTAAGTTTTTGTTCTTGCTCCACTGATGATTCGAATGTCTTAGCAACAACTCATTTAACTGATCTGTCGGTAATAGTTTCCATCATAACGTGCTCTTCTATCTCGTCATCCGACTCTTTACTTTCCGGATATCGTATCACCTGTTTGCTGCGGCATTCCCAAAAATTAAGATGTGGGATTTATCAGCATATTCCCGAGCTGAAGGAAAAGGTGCTCATTGAGTATGATCGTATCTCACAGAGTGCGGGCTTTGAAAAACTTGATTTATATGGTGCTTACATAATTTAGAATGCACATGAAGGTGTGATGGCTGTTCAAAATGACAACAGGCCTGTGAAAGACTCGGAAACAGTTTTATGGGAGAGTGCAGCATCAATTGTAACACACATATAGAAACCTGGGCTCTTCTCTAAGAAATGAATATAAAAGAGAATAGCAGGGGTTCTCTCAGTTGAATGAAAGATGCGGTTGCCAAATTATTACGCTATTTCTAACTGTATGTTAGCATCATATCTAGGACATTAGATAAAACAAAATGGACTAAAAGGCAATATATAAAAACGACAGTCATCACTTCATCTTCATCCCAAACGCGCCGCCACTGCGACAGGTGACAGAAACCCTTCGCTTTGCTTATCACCTTGCTCTCCACAACGATCAGCATCGTCACGTCTCCTCACTTAAACTTATGAGCTTGCTGTCATCATATTTAATGATCTAGAGTTTCTCTGTGTCGTGGAACTAGAGGCCAGGGGCTATAGTTCGGCCATTCAATTACACGGAACCTGCGTACGTAATAATGGTTTGGAAGAAATTTCAAGTTGCAATAATTATATAAAAGTTCAAAGGGGGTATTAAGGACTAATTCTTCTTTTGAGCCAGGTGGTGATCTGAGGTCTACACATGCGAAAGGCTTACTTTCACTCCCTCGCTCCCGCTCGCTCTCATATATCCTGTCTCTTTCGATGAGGCAATATGCGCGTAACTAAGCAGCTGAGGCCTCGAACGAGTCTTCCTCTCATATTATAAAATACACGATATTGGAGTCCTAATTTAAAGGGTCTCGTGTGCAATTCTGGTCCCTTCGGTCCGTATCAAAACTTATTCATAATGTGTTAACGACAGATCTTCCCTTTAGAAAGACCAGAAAGCTTTTAGAAGACCGTGAAAAGATGACTTAAAATTGTATTGTGGGAAGCTTCCAAAGACACAGGATTGATAAGCATCGGACCGTAGGTAACTACGTAGATTGTTCTCGAACCGAACACTACGAATAAGTCAAAAAACCTCGAGAGTTTCGTATGACTGTGTTCGAACAAGACGTATTGCTTGGTATTGTGGGTGCAAATCATAATTCCATAAAAGTCTGGGCTGTTTAGCACGATAAGTTGTAAGTGCCATAGATCTAACAAAAACCGGAACATTCTTAGCTGTCGAAATAGATATCGCCTATTTGTTCAAAGGCTAATTTGTTTGAGGTGCTGAGCTGAATAAAAGGGGCTTGAACGACTGACGACTTGGTCGTGACACATACCGCCGCACACTACACTCCTTCGTGAAACATCTCTGGGCAATAAGTTGCTAATTCCATGTCATCGAGATCTTCGTCATGCTAAACATGCTCTAAGTCTCTTACAGGAAATTAGGTTTGGCAATCCAGGTGTCACAAGGGCAGAGCTTAGCTCTAGGCTTAGGAACAGCTTCATATTTCTAAATACTCTAATACCGCTAAGCTTTCTTAGGCCTAGTGGTATGCCATCTGATAACTGCACGACCTCGGACAGGTAGGCAATAGGTACTTATAGGCCAAATAACACATCAAGTTGGAAACCATCCGTTCTCTCTACAACATCACGACACGATATTCACGCAGGACGCCACGTCCGCATTGCTGCCAATACGTCCTCCCTCTTTCAACTGGAAACACGAAAATGAACCAAGATGAAGAGTTCAGGCCGAGTCCATTCAAGGGACCAATACCGGTTGAGCTTCTGCAAATGATTTACGAGCTTCGACCCCACACCATTCTTTGATGACACAGATTTTGGACCGCGAAATGCCTTGGAATGGGCATTCATGGATGAACGCTATCCGCCAATCCGGAGATTAGCATCATTCCAAGACTATCATAAGGACACGCATCTTTGAAAAAGCCTGGCATCGCAATCCCGGGGTGTGGGAACAGTTTTGCATAGATAGGCGAGAAGAGATAGAGAAGAAAAACCTCATGAAAAAATCGTGGAAAAGGAGGATGAGCATCTCGAACGCTGGGGGTAGTGGTTGGTGGAGCTGGGAAAATGAGAGTCAAGTGAGGTGGAAACATGGAAGAGGTGGCCGTGCATCAGAAGACGCCGCGCCCTCCCCGGTGTCACATGGATCCACTCCATCAAGTGGGTTAATGCAAATACGAAGTAGATTGATATAAAGGCTATTAGTCAGGACCTTTCCTCTCAAAGAGAACTTGGAAAGTTAAGAGTCCTTTGACGCCATAGCCAATTATGCCATTTAATAAACGACCTCGCCTGCCTCCATTACATCAGATAGTTTGCTTTATTGTTGACCAAAAACATCGTTAACTGTGCTGCAAAGTGTGTCTCAAAGTTAGATAATAACGGGACACCAGCAAGGCAACGAAAGCGTACTTGATATGCATCTCACGCAGATAGGATTTCAAGAACAAAGTCGATTTCATTAGAATATATCAGCATGTAGAGTGGAAGGAATCCTCAAGAAATCACTTAGTGCAGTGTCATTCTAATAATTCCAAGCTTTAATCAGCCGCAAGAAAGACAACTGCCAGGTACTTAAATTAAAGGGAATCCGTTGACTGCATTCTCATAGTTCAATTTCATTTCCCTCAATTCGATGGCATGACAGGCTCCAGTTCTAGTCCAACATCCGCCGTGGTAGTTTGCTCTCCATCACGGCAATGACTTACTGTGCGAGTTCTGTACTCCGTGACAGCATCACATGATGATAGGTCCTCGCGCGTGACCGTGATGGGACCAGGCATGAATATCGTCGAAGTGAAAATACCAACTATAACACGCTAAATTAATCATCGCGGGTTTAGGAGTGGGCTATGCTTCTGAAACAAGGAGATGACCCAGAGATCTACTCACCAGTCACTGTCACTGTCTTGTCCTCCGATTCCCGCGTAAGCATCCCGCCAGACTGGTGCGTCCTCGTCGAAGACGATGACGTCGAAGCCGGGAGCGACGTCAGCGTAGACGTCTCAGATGAATAGCTCGTGCTGACGGGCAGCGATGTCAGCGTGGATGTAGGTGTGGGCGTCCACCGGTTCGTGCTGCCCGGGGTGAAGGAGACGTTGCTCCACGAGAAACCGGTACTCGGCTGGCTGCTCCAGGGAATGGCAGATCCTCCGGATGGTAGCTCTGACGATCGCGGTGATGATTCCGTGGTATGGTTCACCCCTGTCGTGCTGGAGATTCGGAAGCGCGAGGAGCTTGTTTGGTGAGAGGATGTTTTTGATGCCGAGCTGCGTGTGCTTGTGGATGTTATTCTTGGCCAGTAGGTGGAGTGCGTCGAACTAGAGGTAGAACTCGTTGTTGAATATGATGTTGAGGTACGAGTTGAAGCATGACTTGTAGACCGGCTTGTTGAGGTCAAGTAACTGATTGAGGTCCTTGAAGTGCGTGTCGAATAGTGGTGCGTCGACGTAGTCGTTGTCGAATGACTTGTTGAATGTGTTGTAGTCGCAGAGGACGTCGTAGAAGTTGCACTAGCGCTGACTGAAGTCATGTAACAGGAAGCGGGAAGAGTGAATGGCCTCGAAGCGCACAGTCCGTCTTCTTCCGCGGCCGACGAATCCCAATTGACTAGTTCATCGCCACAATTCTCATACTGGGCCATATATATGGCTTCGTCATCCAGATCAAAGGCAGCTATAGCTATCTTAGCAACGGGTTGAAAAACGAGAGCATAGATTAGAAGACTTACTATATGCGGCCCTGAGGAAGCTTTGACCCAAGATCACTTCGTCTTCCGTGTTTTCCACGGCTCCTAAGTAGCAGATATTGTCTACTTCTAGAATGAAGTCACGGAGAGGAACACTAATAGTGTGCGTGTCAAAGTAGAAGTCGACAGAAGCTTCATGGCTTCGATAGTAGCATGGAACTTGGTACACCCCTTCGGTGTAATTAAAGGTTGCGTCAGGGAAAAACTCGGACAGCGTCTGGATATACACCGACGGGAGGTAGGATACGATCGTAGTGTAGTCAAAGAAAGCACGGTGTGTAGGTTTGTAAACGTCCAAGAATATGCAATTGCTTGGGTCGAAGATACCCAAGGCAGTCAATGTTACGTAGTATCTAATCGGTCTCAGAATTAGCTCATCTCGTTGGGGTTTTAGCGAGGAGTGTATTACCTAGGATCTCCTTCGGGGGCTGGGTGCGAATACATCTTTCGAAGTTCGCCGGCGTATTTCCTAGTATTGAGACCCGAGAACAGGAGTTCCCCTAAGCCCACATCGACGGCGCTCTCCCCAGTGCCTGCGGAAGGGTTGGCACTCCCGAGGGCTATGCTGAACTGACGCGTAGCGATCAAACCCTGCGATTTCAGCTCGTCTACGAGTGAGATGTCGCCTTCGCCCCGGCAGCCAAAGCCCAGGCCTAATCGGCCGGCACTCTGGCCCCAGCTTTCACTCGCAACGCCGACTTGAACATCTTCCAGGCTGACCCCTGAAACGCATTTTCATGTTAGTTATGTAAATAGATAAGAGTAGCAAGAGTCGGAAAGACAGACCGGCAAATTGGATGTCGTCGTCAACATAACATCCTGAAGCTCCACTATAGGAGTTGCTGAATTCCCAGGGCTGGCTACAATCTAGATCACCTGCTGATGTCGAAGCATCCGGGTTATATTTTCCATTGGCACAACAAGCATCAACAGAAAGGGATGAGTAGCAATCAGGGTTAAGCCAGAGATTGTTAGCGAATAGGTCGATAGCTGGGTAGACGAGTTGGGGCGGTGTGCCGACAGAAACTTGCATATCTAGAATTAGTATCTGCAGAGAAACTATCATGATAGGTAATAACCCACGTTCAACAGTGTATGGGCTGAGATACTGCTTCTGGGTAGCATTAGTCCTTAGTGGATGATGACCATAACGCGGGTCATCCCGGATTCCAATCGTGGGCGAACCGTTATCTCGTATAGGTAGTCGTAGGCTCCTGGGTCCGCTGCGAGGGGTGCCGCTGGCAATGGCTATAGTCACAAGAAGCAGAAAAGAAGTGAATAGCATGTTGACATCAGATATGTAAAGAGAGACGATAGGTGAGATATCGATGTGGTAAGATTGCTATATGGTGCTCGTCCTTCTCAGGAGCCTTGAAGGCGTCTTTAAAGAGAGCACCCATCGCGGTTGGAATTCACGCGTTGCACCTCATTATTCCCAAATCTAGTGAGATACGCGTCCCGTGGCCAAGAAATATCTCACAGAAACGGCAAAAATCAAGGGCCATCTCAATCAGCTGGGGCTTCTCGCTTCGTCGTGCCTACGGCAATGATCCGACCGTGTAACAAATATCGACCTGGACGATCAACCATTGTTTCACGAGACCGATCTGAGTTACAGTCGGAAATGTCCAAGTTGCCTAGTATGCACAATCACAATCACAGGCACAGTGCTACATAATTCCATTTGGATATTAATTAAAGAGCTCCGATTTGCTATTTGATGGTTTGGTAGCGAAGTGAAGTGGGATTTGAACATGGAGTGCTACTCTATCTCAGACGTACGAGAGGGAAATTTCTGGGAACGTAACCATCGGGATGATATGTATCACATTCAAAGATAGGTTATAGTATGAAAAATTAGAGCGAACAACATTGGGGATTCGCAGCATATAGACTCTAAATGTCAGGGGGACTGAGCAAACGCGTCACGAGTTTTTCATGGCCGTTGGATCAAAATTATCTCTTTCTTTCGAATTAATTTATAAATGTTAATTCATTCGTCGATGCCGACCTTGAATTTTCCATCGAAAGGATATTGTAAGCAGCATCGACTTCATCTCTGGATACATGCGCGGGCGTACAATTTATACCCTTGGGTGTTGGGAACTCGACTGACAGCTGGTATTACACATCAATTTATTCTCATCACTACAAAGACGAGCTAAGCAATTTTATCAGAAAAATTGATCAGGTTTATAAGTATATAAGAACGCTACACAGAAGACGAGAACTGGCTGCGGCACGAGGCAAGAACTTATCAAAGTTAAATGCCGTGCTCGAAGAATGGAGTACAATTGAGCATTTAATATGGCATTAGTATCCCATTTGCTGATGAAACGCCTCATTCATAATTACAATAAGTAGTGCGGATAGTATACTACTGGCCAAGAAAGGGGCTTGTTCACATACGTCCAATATCAGGGGCACCCAGGGAGGCAGTAAGGGGTTTCACCAAGGCAGAATTCGTGGGACCTGGCCATTTCCACCTACTCAATGATATTTTGATGATTTTCTACGAGCTCTGCGTATTTGACTCGCTTTCTATTTAATTCAGTGGTTCCCTATCGAATTTGCAGATACCTACTAGCCTTGGATGCGCGATAGCCAGATTCCGGGCCGCTTTAATACCTAAATATCTGAACTATCTGAGATATCGATCAATAATTAGGCTAAGAAGACACATGTTCAAAGTTCCCGAACTTGGCAAAAATATCTGGCACCTGATTTGTTATGTGTTAACTCTTTACTCTGCCAGAGACTAGCTCATGACCATCTATCGTCTTCGGCTCTCTAGAGCCGTAGTAAACCTTGGATGAGCACCATGTCGTCCTTGTGTAATTGTACTATCAAACAGTCGGAAGAATGGAATTGGCCGTGAAGGGTATATACTAGTTTTGGTCTTGTACGAGTAGGTTATTAATTAATCTAATGAAACCTACTGTTCCCAGTCTAGGGGCATATAAAATAGTATCCAAGCACCATCCTGAAACGGTTCAACACATCGGACCACGAACTAAATGACCTCTACACCTGTGAATCACCGCACAACATATTGGACAAGATGGAGAGTAACACACAATTTCCTCGTAACATGAGCTTTTACGAGCTTGGCTACCGGAAATGGCTAGTAGGGGACGTGGGTCTTAGATAGATAGGCAGGGAGCACACTGTGATACTTCTCGCGTCAAAGCTTATCGTACACAATCGCCATAAGACACAGCTCTATAATTATTCATCATCTCCAGTTTCGTCATCGTCCTCTTCGCCAGCATCATCATCGTCGTCGTCATCATCTTCGTCAGAACTCGTACCCGATCCGTCGGAGTCTGCATCTGATCCGGGATCGTAATCCTCTTCATCTTCATCTTCTTCGTCCTGCAATTGCTGCTCGGCTTCCGCCTGCGCTCGTTGCAGTTCCGTCATGCCGTCCTCGCCCACACCGCCATTCCCGTCTTGTTCTCCTTCCCCAGCGCCCTTTTTGCCTTTACTATTCTCGATTAATTCCTGCTTTGCCTTCCGTTGATCCGCCAGGCTCCGATCCTGGAGCTTATGGCGGGCAACATAATCCTCGTTGATGCCATCGTAGTCTTCTTGGTCTAACATTGCGAACTCAATCTCCTCGGTTGCTTCCTCATCCCCACCTTCTCCAGTAAATACCTCGACCACCATGTTGAAAGTCCGTTGTAGCACACTGGTGTAGCTAATAGCGGCGATCTTATCAAGTGGCAGGAACATAAGGGGCTTCTTGAAACCCCATAGAATACCATTCTCTAGAAAGAAAAGAAAGCCGTCCTTGGATCCTCTAAACGCCTTGACATGCACAGCTTGCTCCTTCGGCCTGTGAGACTGGCGTATTACGCTGTGGAACTTGGAGGGATCAGCAGCGACAATTTGCACATTCTTCCCTCCGGCTTGGAGGCATTTGTTGATTGCCCAATTGAATAGTGTTGGGTATGAATCAGAGACAGCGGACGCTGCACCGGCATTGGGGCCACCAATGGACCCTGGTTTTGGTGCCGTTGCCGGTATAGTGAATACTAGCGGATCGACAGGGGTGACGCTCGCTGTCTGGGAAGGAAAGTAGGAGTTTTGTGGGAGAAGGACGTAGTTATGCTGGACCTGAGCCTTTTCAGGGACCGGAAGGAAGAAGGCATATTCTGGATCACATGATTAGTATATCATACAGGTACGCACACAGACAGCTAGACACATACCTATGCTCTTCCAGGGAAATATTATGCCAGAAACGGGAGTCTTAGTCCCGGGCGCACGTGCATACAAATGGCCGGCTGTGAAGCATAAATCAAACTTCTTTCGCTGTGGTATAGAGACCGAGATGTCCTTTATCTCGAGTAGAATGTCCTCCTTTGCGACATCGTCGGCGGAGCCCGTTGTGGCCCCATTAGACAACTTTCCGTTTCGTGATGACTCGATGTCGACGCGTCGGCGCTTCTGGGCGGGTTCGTCGGGTTGGCCGTCGTTGAGCTGCTCGTACACAAAACTAACGATATTATTGAAGAGCTTTATCCGGGAGGGGGAGTCTATCACGATGAATTAGCTGATGTGGGCCCTAGACGCAGGAGATAGCATAAGAGAAGTCGCACCGGCTGCTTGCCGAATGCCGTCTACAATGTCTGGCCGAGATTGAAATATTATGTTTAATTTCTGGGAATCCAGCCCCGAAGACATGATGGTCGTGTTTAGATGACAATGGCGAACATAGATATGACAAATGGTAACGCGGTATTCTTCAGCAATCCGGTTTCTCAGCTACGTGATAGCCCTTCACTTGTCCTTCAGGGTTTGTTGTTGTTGTTGTCGTCGTCGTCGTCGTCGTTATGTATTGTGAGAAAAGATAAACAAGAATAAACAAGATCGAGAGGCTGCAGGATCTTCAGCCTTGGGGTTGTCGCGGTCTGGCGTGACGTAGCTGCCAGCTACAGGTAACTAAGTACCTACCTACCATGCTAACTGCTACCTTAGTGTGTATCCACCCCCCTGAAGCGCCTGGGGAATAGCTCTCCAGCCACAATGCCCACTGCCCAGGTTGGTTCCAAGGTTCCATGCCATAAGCTATAAGCCACAACAACCCCCAATCCAACCAGGCTGCGGCTCACACATTCATACCCCACCAGAATGGTATATGAGATGAGACGGGCTCTGTTTTAACCATTCAAAGCCACAGACAGTATTGAGATCCCATTAAGCCGCTAGATCTGAATATCTTACTTACGCTTGTCCCGTCGAGTACCATCAAACATGTCAATCCCCAATATATGGCATCACCGCAAGGTTGCCGACAACTCCGCCAAGGGATGCGAGATATGCTTTAAACCCAGTACTAGCGTTCTCGTTACCCCAGACAAACAGGTCCGTTGTAGTGAAGTCGCCTTGAAATCGCCGCAGCTAGGAAGTTAGTTGCAAGAATATCTTCTTCTTCTTCTTCTAACATGCCTCCTACTAGGATTTCTTCTATGTATGTCCTGCTCATCTCAAGGACCGGGGCTTCTGCTCTCCCATCATTGATCATGATGCTGTGGCCGCCGCCAAGAAGAAAAAGGAGATGGACGAAGAAGTCGAGAGGTTAAAGAAAGAGTACGAAGAAAAACAGCGTAAAAAGAAAGAGAAAGAAGCTGAGAAGGAGAAAGATAAAGATAAAGATAAAGAACAGGAGAAGGACAAGAAGGAGAGCAAGGGCAAGAACGACGAAAAGGATGAAAAGAAGGAAGATTCAACATCCAATACTAAGGTACGGCGCTAGATCCCTCGACTAGTCATAACGACTGACGAAAATCTTGAAGGACAAGAACCAGCCAGATGTTGAGGAAGAGCCTCGAGTGTTTGCTCTGCAGAGGTTGGGCATCCATCTTAACCTTTAGACTCAACCGCGCTGACACCTGCCAGGACTTTTCATCAGCAGAGGGTTGATCGAAAACGCCAGGCCGAGATCGCAAAAAGGAATAGAGAGCGTCTGAGCAACCCGAGTTTCTTTCCTTCTGTTCCCAAGGACCTACCTTGACCTTTAGGGACCTGCTGGGGCTTGTTGCAGATGATGGGAGAGTATTCATGAAGGTGTGCCTATTCTTCGTAAACTACCTAGTGAGTAATCGTTGCTCACATATGCTGGTGAGACTTGGCCTGACTATCGAGGCACTGTATCGTCCTCGTAGGTACGTGCCTGTAGGCAGTTCTGCGGCACCACTATAGTGCTTGCGGTGTCTTGCTCCCAGACGCTAGTAAATACAACATGCTCATTTCGTAGAGCTCACTGTGACTTGCTCTTGGGATGGCGCCAAAGACACCTTGAGTCTGCATACGCTGGTTGTTATTGGCAAGAATGCATATCCCCCAATAAGATTCTCGACTGATAAAGACGCCCTACTACATTTACGTGGAAGAGACAACATCAACTAGCGTCTGGGGGACAATGTCACTTTGCATATTACCTCCATTTCACATTACTCTTTACGGAAATCAAGCACATCACTCCTTGTCTTCTCATAAGGATATCTGCTACGTACACACCCGCCCTCATCTGCATGGATTAAGTCCCGGGTTCTAGGGTTGATTAAGCAATCTACATGATTCACAGACGCAGCGAAAACGTGCATTTTCTACTTATAATCATTCCTTCACCAAACCAAGCTGCAGGTGGTTTTTTGTGTTCTTGCTGTTCCAGTTCCAGGCATCGACCTCTTCTACATGTCTGTGCGTGTGGCAATCATCCGGGAAGCTTCAATTAGCTTTCCTTCAACTAGCTCCGGGCCGCCTTTCTTTATTTCACCCCTCCCTTCCTAACCGACGGCCACATAGGAATGTAGCGTCAAGAAAACCCGAGTGAATCTACCGCCCCAACGAGTCTAGCGCTTACATTGCGTCAGCACAGAACAATCCGTCACAGGAAGGTCTCATGGAACCCTGACTTGTAAGTAACAGCAATCACAAGACGTGCGCGGGATAAGTCGGCCTCCATGAGATTGGCTCGTGTATTCGTTATCGCTTATTCTCAACTTGACAACTAGCATGGTCGCATTGTCATGTAGGGCTACATATCGAAATATAGTACTCTGGGCCTTGTACTATACATCCGTGCCTCTCTATTGCAGTCGCGCACAATATGCAATGCAGCTCACAGCGGAAGTTACAGGTCTGAAGGATAATGGGGTTAATCAGTATCGCTGACCGGAATGTTGAGTAGGTAGGTACCGCACTTGGTCTACAATGAATACGGAAGCATACATCAACTCTAGGTACCACACCAAACCAATGCCGAATCCTTCTAACAGACACCCTGGCATATGATCAGCCTTATGGATGTGACTTTATCATAAGCTCCTGCCCAATCGAAATCCGAATCCAGCTAATACCCATCTACGGGGCGACGAATCGCCGAATCTGCATCTAGATATCGTCTTGAAAGCGATTCGCTCTTTACCTTTCCGTCCCAGCCAACGTTTATTGGCGATCGCGCAATCTCAACTGGTTCCTCCACCTTGTATCAGGCCATAGTGAGCTCCAAGTCCTTGTACACATCTCCGCATGTAACCGCATTATGGACTCGGGTTCTACTGATAGAACTGCGTTCTTTCCTCGGCTGGAAGAACAGCTAAATGCCAGTGGATCGAGGACCCTGTTCGTTCTGCTTCATCGTGCAAAACTCCTAGTGTCAATCTCTGACTTGCTTGTTGTCCCATCATGACGGCTGCACAGTCAACAACTCTTATGAAATGTTGACTTCATCCTAAACACTGAACACTGGTCCGGCTCATCCCGCATTTCGCTAATCCATGCAATAGCCGATCTGAAAGACCCATTGTAACCCGGTGCTGACGTCGTCAATAGGGACACCCCATTTGCCGTAAGATAATGTTCATTGACAACGCTTTGCGAACACACCATGGGGCGACTCGGCCGCCGAATGAATCATATCTAGCATAGTACCTGTGCTTACCTCTTCGGGTGCTTATAAGTAAGAGAACGTACGGTACGAGAAGATCCCGCTTTTGTGCTTATACGTCAGATGTCGACGCTGGCAGGTAAATTGTCGCGGCACAGGCGACTGGAACTGCTCTGGGTTGGGGTAACAAGATCTGCCCCTGTCAATAGTAAGGCTTTCCTATTCAAATTTGTCCCCGTACGGATCGCAACAAACTTCGCGGTTGTTCTTTATAGCATCAGGTATGTCTGCGCCATTTGGCTACTGACGCAATGAGACCCGACGTGACGTTGGGGGCGCAACCTCCTATTGAAACCCGCTTCTGTCTATGAGCGCAGGAGAGCGACGTGCAGGGTGTCATCGCGCAGCAAGTAATGGCGTTGAACTAAACTAATTACAAGACGCACACGCTGCAGATTTCGCAGCAATGTATTGATACACCGCCGGATAAATGAATCTCAAAAAAGGTCTTTGTATTATTGTAACACAACTCTCAGCTAAGCCCAGCCACCCATTTGAAAGACGCAGCGCAACGTTCATTCGCCTTAGCCCTGTGCTTGGTAAGCTGTCCTGCCCACCCCCCAAACCCCCCCGTATTCCCCCATTTATCCAATAGCCGCTCCGAGGCCCGATACCTTCTCCACATCATATGTCAAAGTCGAATGGCTCGCCTCGGTCGCAGTGAGCGTGACACGGAACGTTACAATACGTTGAAGCCGGGGTACCTCCGATATAAATATACTTATAAAGGGGCCGGGGTAGGTCCGGGTAGCGGGATCGGCGCCTGCACCGCGCCGTAAGGCTCGACTAATTCCGGCTCCGCTCAAGAAGTAGGCTGTCTTCTCTCAATCACAGACAAGCACGATGTTTCAAATACACAAGGCTGCGCGTGCATCCTAGATTCCGGCGGATTTTCTTAATTCCGAATTGTTTGACTATCTATGGCAATCCAATCGGCGAATCGGTCAGACGGATACCATCTCTTAATGATAGTAAGACAAAGAGCTGCTTACACCGTGTGTAGTCGCCTGGTTGTTGATATCAACAATGACACTCTATACCTAATAGGCAAGAGGTAATCTCAAATGAAGCGAAACTGGTAGTATCGGACCGTGGGCCTAATTACTTCGGTACCGGATGGCCCGGACCGCACGGGAGGATGTTCCTTTTTTTTCGCGCAGCTTTGACAGGATGATCCTTACACTATACAGCGCGGGAAGATCCACGAGCATTAGGTTACGATCGCGCGTTATCCCGCGAGCGATAGCCCTTCATATTCATCGACTCTGCGTCATCCCGCATCATTGTGCATCATCGCAGACCAGCCGCCGAAAGAATATTGGCTATCAGGAATTTCCTCTAGCGCCATCGATTCTTACCAACTGGTGATAATCGCTGCGAAGAGATTGCTAAGCGCTTCACCTTGTATCACCGTATCAGGCACTGCAGCTATTCAAAGACGCATTGGCGATGAAATTCTCAAACTAGAATAGCTTCTGAGCCGGCCAATTAGCCCCAAGAGAAGTCGTCATCATATAATGCCACATGTGGTGTACCGCCCCCAATCACATATGCCGGCCTCGCGTGGACCTGTCAGATCCTATCGTCAAGGCAGCTCAATGAAGAAGTCGATCCCTTGCTTGGACTATGATAGGCTTCTTAAAACTGGCTTGACTACCCAATCAGCTATCGTGGTCACAAAGTCTTTCGCCTTATTTCATTCCTCCCCCCTGCCGACCCGGCCCGTCGATATCGTACGTGCAGGTGAATGTGGAGGCCTTTACAAACTTGGTGATATCTTGTTAGGCTGACTGCGTATTGTCTATAGCCTAGCTTACCTTGGCGACTGAATGGCGCCTTGTCGAACTGAAGAATATCCGCTGACGAAGATGAAACTTGTTTGGCTACGCAATTGGATGACTAACGGGTGATCGATTTCGAAGTCCTAGCTCCGTCTTACTTCGGAGAACACAACCCAAGAACAACGTTCTCCGAGCGAGCGTAGCCTCGTGATGGTTTCTATTCCATAATACCCATCTATTGTTCTAACGGCATCTGGCCCCTCTTCCGCATCGTCAGAAGTTCCTTACAGATGACGCAGCTTTTCGTGCGTAAACGTGGGACGTCTTATCCGAAATTCGGGAACTAGTGCGAGCGAATATACCTACGCCCCTCCTGATCTCGGCGCATCTCGGACAAGGTCAAGAATAGTCATCTCGCTAGACCGTAATTGATGACATGAAATCGTTACTGTGGTATCCTACTAGTGGTATAGTACCTGCATAGATGTGTCAATCATCACGAAATACCTAATCTGGCTAATTAGCCTCGATATACCTTACCCAGCAATTCGGAGTCTACCAACCTGGGAAATCGACTTGGTGACATCGAAGCAGGCCATACTACCAATTCAGGACCAATATAGCAGTACAATAACCAGAGCCTACCGCTGTACGCGACATTTAAAATCAGAGCGTGTCCCGTGATCACACTCACATATCGTCACACTGCAGGTAACGAAGTGATATACCCATCTAATACACATATCACATAGCCTATCTTATCTTATGTAATCTGCCTATGTTATTCCAGCCAGCTCGGAAAACCTTACATTACGACATGCATCTGCACATAACTCATCTCCAATATCCCTATAGGGCGTGCAGAATCAGCCGTTATGATGTAATAATAAGAAGAAAAAACCCGCCGAGCAACTGAAACCCAACAAACTGGGTTTCGGCGTTCTCTGTGTGTGTGGATGGATGGATGGGTGTCTTGTTCCCGTGACTCAGCAGCAATGCCAGTCAGGAACCGGGCTGGGCTGGGCTGGGCTAGTACAGATTAAAACAAGGCGAGCTACGTACATACATACCATACATAAGTACAGATCCTGAAACGGCGAATATTGCCTGTTTCAACTCGGCGACCGCGTCACCGTCACACGCACACCGTCACGCATACCGAGCTTTGAGCGAAACCCAGCTTAAATCTCCGGCCGCGCTTTCGGATGGCGGGGTTTGTGTGCGGTTTTGGATGGATGGAAGGATGGATGATTAACGTGTGAACAGACCTCTTTCTGCCCTTGCAGATTCTTTCTATTTGGGCGTATTCTGCTAGCTAATATCGAGTATGTAACTGATCGGTTGAAATGTTTCCAGGTATCTTGGTACTTTTCTAGCCTTGGTAAGTAGTATAGATGACAGCACACTTAGTTACTGTACGATTCTCTTTCAATCCGATCGTCCCGGCGAAACTACTGTACGTACTTAACCTAAGAGTGACAGCAACAAGCCCCGCGGCATCTTTGGGTTCACCAGTAACACGCCGGTAACATTCCGATAATATTCTGATTGAATGAAACCCTTGATATTGCGCTGACTTCCGAGATACTAGGTTAGGCAATGAGCCCTACATAGGCTGAGATATCATTATTTCCCGCCGGAGAAAAGTGACAAATAATATCCAGTAATATCATGTTTACCAGGCACTAACCTACGCTGCAAAAGGACCGTCGATGGCCTGATACCCTTTTTTTTTTTATAGCTCGGTACCTATAATCTACAATACTGATGGCATACGTCGTATCTGCGCAGGTATACGTACGTGATTACTTATTTGCAGTCAATGGCTCACCTATATGTAAGGATGTGACGCATATGCTGATTAGTAACCTGTTACTAACAATCAGACAAACCCCCCAAGTTCAGCTACGTAACCTAGGCGTCTTGGCGGGAACTAAAGGTGCGCTACGTTAGTGTAAGATGGTCGAGGTCCAAGAGCCAGGTACGAGTTCCCGCCTTGAATACGACGGTGTTACCGTTCGCTTGGTTTGCCAGAATTGATTGCTACCTACCTAGGTAGCATACCTACTGAGGTAACAACATACTTAGGTACATATAGTTATACAAATCTACCTCACTTTTCGGCTTGTCTATCTGCCTGGTTTGTTTAACTTTGCTCGCCATACTAGCGAGAACAAGTAGAAAAGACTAGACAGACAGCATGTATGTACATAGTAGATGCGACAGCTGGAAGGATGGATGAGAGTGAGGGTGTGGTGGGTTGAATCGAATAACTAGGGTATATAGAGTAGGGTAGGGGTGGGTAAGAGAGCTTTCTATTCCTTTAGTCTGTCTCAGGTTCTTCTAGAAACGGGATTCCCTCTTCCTTCTTCCTTCTAGCCCGGGAGCATAAGTAGGTATGTAACTGTACCTCAATGATCTAGATCCACCAGGCAGTTCAGGTATCTATTGTTGAAGAGCAATCAATAACAATGTAATTGCATGAAAGCATTCTAATCGTAGATTGACTGATTCATAAAGACAGTAGTCCGATTAGGAAAAAAAGGGACCTTGATATAGCGACAGGTTATTTAACCTTCAGTTATTCTGTACATCCATTGCTTTATTGTGCAGATGCTACCCTCATTTTGGATTGGTAGTCGCAGTTAAGTTGCAGCAGGTGACCCCTGCAGCGTTACCTGTCACATAACGCCTTGCACAGGGCAGAACAGGGCTGTTGTGCTGAAAAAAGAAAAGAGTTAGTTAACCCGCCCACCCACCTTGACCGCCTCCTTCTTTCATCCCTTCCCATCCTCCCCACGGGCAATACCTAGAAACACGTTTGATTCACCGGAAAAAAAAAAATTAAAAATTAAAAATCAAGAATGAAATCATAGGTACTCGGAACCGGGAGTCTTTTCTATTTTGTTAAATTGTTTCCTCACATCCAACACTTGCACGGCACCGAATATAATTGTCATTCTGTCATGATATATATAGTTAGCTGATATGATTGATGAATGAAGAAGGATTTTACACTTACTTACAGCAAACACACTACTTAAACTATTCTCTTTTCTACAGCATCGTTTCAGTTGAGGCGAACATACCGCAGTAAGCAGCAGTATGTGTACATAACCCCCCACGACGAATGCTCGCTGGGTAGGTAGGTACTGAACTTAACTACCCGGATTCATATGAAGTCGAATAAAAAAGCGATCTACCTACCTACCTATCTCACGGCAACGCCGTCATGGCGCGCATTAATTGATTGACTGACAGCATGCCCAGGATCGCAGGATCTCCCCCACACATTTTGCCATGATCTTGACCAAGTATAGCAATTCCCTTCCCTTCCCTTTCCCCCCTTTTTACTTTCCTTCCCTAATAGTATACTTAGTTTATCTAGTACTTAGTATAGAATCCTCCACGACAGTACTTGTCTAAGTATAAGTCAAGTTCTCTTTCTTTTTTGGGGGGTAAGTTATATACACTCACTCCCTTACCTACCTACTTATCTAGGATACTTGCACGTGAAACGCGTTAAGCGCGGTCTAGAAAAAAAAAGGGCTTCCAATCGATCCAGTATACTATGTCATATGGTACCGTGATGTGTGTAAGGCAAGTAAGTAACCAACTGCATGCATGCGTGCGCGCGCGTGTGTGCGTTGCTTGCTGCTGCATGACAAAAAAACAGCTTCCGGGGATGCCGTACGTATACGTCAATCTGTGTCCGTCTTCGTCTGGAAACTACTTAGTTAGCGCCGCCCTGCTTTGCTGCACTGCGACTCTCGAACCAAAGGGATATCCTTCCGTCTGGGGAAATACCCCAGTCTACCATGAAATATATGTATAAGGGTATGTAAAAAAATATGTCCAAACCCTTCCCAAAATGATTTTGGTTTGAAGTACCTATACGTTCTTGCATCGCAGTTTTTTATTATTTCTTACGTGCAGTTACGGCGGAAGGCAAAATGCCTGAATCTGATAGGCTAGGCGTTTCGCGGCCATTGGTAGGTAGAAGTACCTTCGTACCTATTTGCCTTCAATGCTTGCTGGGTTACTTGTAACTAGTTACTAGATAGTTATGTAAGAATAACTACTAGGTTAGATAGAATAACGTACATTATGTGAAAAGGACCACGCAGCCATATGGGTATGCGAGGAAGCTATCTAAAATAGACTAATTTCACTTAGTGCATGCCCTCTCCTTGAATATTGATGGGTAGTTACTTAGACAGACAATTGCAAGTTCACGAGGGGGGACCAAGCGAGTGAAGCCAAGCCGGTAAGCCCTAAGGCGACGGACGGGACGGGCAATAGGTTAGAGGGATTTATCAAGGATCTTCAGGGTCAGCGTGTGATATTTCTCTTTCCTTAAGCCACATACATACTTTTTCAGATTTTGTTGATGTATGGTACATACTACTAGCAGCACACAGCACATCCTAGACAGAATCGCGAGTGAAAAGGTCTAGTGTACGAAGCAAGTCGAGTTGATAATTTGGAATTTAGTGTGACAGGTAAGTCACTCTTCACGATGGGTAGGTAGGTAGGTAGCCTAGGGCGCGCGCGGCATGTGCCGGTTTCGCTCTCCCCTCCCCCTCGCTCATTGCGATGGAGGATGAATGGGCTGGGTAGGAACCGTCATGCATCAATCAGCCTGCGGGAGGGAGTGAGATGACGAGACCCCTGAGCCCGAAAAAAAGGCAGGCAATCCGCTCCTTCGCGGCCGTCATGTACATCACGTATGGAATATTCTAAACTAGCGTAAGGGTAGCTGATTTAGCGGCGGTGCTCACCGGCCTTAGACCCTAACGGGACCGATCCGTCGCCCGGTAGGGAATGGACGGCGGATAGGACGACATCCCTACTGAGTACAGTAGGCGTTGTGATAAGTGCTTTAGCTGGGCAGATAAGCTTGACGCTTGCCTATATGCGCGACAGCGACCCCCTGCCAATCGGTACCTATCATACCAATTCCTGGGACTTCGAAGAGCCGGAGACGACGTTCTTGCAGCCGGCAGTTGATCGCGAGCAGCGAGAGTCGAATCTAGGCGGTACCCTGGGGGTCGAGGCAATTTTCTTTTTTTTCACCTTGCCATAACCGTAGGTGTTCATGCAAGCCATCCCTATAGGTTTCCATTACGGCCCGGAGGCATACGAATCGTCGAGGCGGCGGGGGACCGTGGACTCACTTCGTCCACGCGGCTTCGGTTCAAGGAAAACGCGGGGACCACCCACTGTTTACACGTGCATTGCAGTCCCTGCCATGCGAATCGACCAACCGTCGCACCACACTTGGAGTTTGGGCAAACCAACCGGCCATCCAGGGCGCCTTCTTCAAGCATGGGACGCATCCAAGACAACGTGTCGATGAAGATGTGAGCACAATTAGTACTGGCTGCCTGTCCGGTTGGAGTATGTGACACGAGGAAGTTGGGAGTGGCGAGAGTGCGTCTGCATTTCTTGCAGCGAACTTCTTTTCCGTCTTTCTGCGTGGCAGCGCTCTCTTGCTCTTTCTCCTTCACACGGACCTCGTCCTCGAAGCGGATTCGCTCGGTGTCGGGTGCCATTCTCAGATCTCGAGCTTCTTGGAGCATTCCGTCATAGAGCCATTTCTGGTAGATGGGATGGCGCTCTATAGCACCGTCGTCGTCGGCTGGACAGCCCATCTCCCACCATAGCTCAAGTTGACGCATGAAGCCTGGATTTGGCTCTGCCCCTGGTCGGGCCTCCTGGACGCATTTTAATGCGCCGTGGACGGCTTCTTTGGCTGTTACACGTCGCCGTTGCGTCGACGTGGGAGACTCTGTGAACTGTTTGCCACCGAAGCGATGCGGATACTTGTATAAGAGATAGGCAATCACGCAGCTTACTGAACGGGATTTACCCATTGCGCAGTGGACGTAGACGCCATTCTTGGGTGGTGAAACAGTTGTCCCTTCATCATCTTTGGTGTCCATCCCCTGCGGGTTCAACCCACTGTCGATAAAGCGTACGGCTGTAGGAAAGTGAACAAGGAGATCTGATGACTCATCATCGTCTATATCGATGCTCATATGTGTAAAGCGCTTTGCCTCCTCACCCCATTTTTCGAAAGAGAACTGTATGACAGAGAGCACGTGGGTGATGTTGCTCTCATAGAGCGAGTTCCTGGAAGACTCTATATTCAAGATCCAGACGCTGCAAGCCTGTCAGCGACTTCTCGTAGTGAGCATCATAGCACAGCCAGGGATGAACAGAAGTTACCCTCCAACGAATAAGTTGTCCTCGCCCGGTATCCTCGAGAGGCTTGTCATTTTTGCCCACCTCGAGAAAAAGCAGCGGCAGCAATTGGAAGTAACAAGGATGGTGTATCAAGTTGGAGCTTATTTTATGCTTTTTCAGCATGCAGCGTACATTGGTGAGTAGGTATTGGTACTTCCAGGAAAAGCTGGGCGGCAAGCCTGCCCCTCCTTGGTCCTATCGATCCTTTATCGAATTCTACAATTGCGGGACAGGGCTGAATCACGTGAGTAATGTTTCTTTTGTCCCTTCCGCCCCACACATCCATCTCCCTCAACCAGATGAAGCATGACCTTCCTCTTACAGTTAGATAAGAAACGCCGTCCCTTTGATCACCCGTTACCCGAATGTATAGTACGGAATGTCGTCAGGGCCAAATTGTTTATAGTATCACGCTGGACAAGTATGTAGTAGAGTATGTTAGTATAGGCTTTATTTGAGCGTGCAATGTTATTTTTTGATGAGCTTATCTATGACGTGAGTAAATTTTAATTATTTTTTTTGCGCCTTGATCATCGCCGAGTCCCCCATATGAAGTAAATCCTACGTATCAAACCAATAGTTTTGACTATCGACATAACTGCAGTGATATATTGGTTGTATGCAGGGTACTACTCTTGAGTCTATGACATTTTCGTTCGTTCCCCTCACCGCCTCAGTTGGGTATTCTTCGAATCAAAAGCGTTTTTGTGTTGCCGTACGCCGAGATGATGCCATCCACAACAAAATATGATGATCGTGATGAGTGAGCGGGACATGTCTTCGTTATTTATGGGCCGAGCCGAAGGCAGATTCAATGCTTCGTTCGAGACCACTCGTAGCCTACGCCGGAACGGGCGAGGCTCTAATAGAAATTGAATGCTACAACTATCCCATAGAATCCTAGCCCATCGTTATCAGCAAGTCGGCCTTTTTTTTTTTAAACAAGCTGACACTGAACAGCCTATTCGGAAGCAGACATGAGACCTCATGGGTATATCTCAGCACCACCAAAAAAATAGGTAGGGTCATCATGCTGCTAAAGAGAAGGCCAGTAGAGCGAAAGGACTACCTCACATGTTGGTAGATGGGGGTGAGACTGTTGCCTTTTTGAGCTTCTGAGGATTCGTCAGACTGACAAGTTGATCAGAAACGGACGGACACGACACTATGCGGTCAGCAAGCAGTGCCGCTCGTAAACAGACCATGATCAGCCAATGGTCTAACAAGTGGGGCTTGGGTGTACATCTTCAGTTGCCAACAACAGTTCAGCATAGTATGTTATGCCTAAAGTGCAAAAGGTACTTGGGAACAACAGTACGGACTGTGTCGCTTTTCGAGGGTGGGTTGGTCCAAGAGGGCCGGTCAGAAGTGTTCGACATGAGACAGAACTTCAGCCATCTTGTTGGTGCCACTGGACTGCGTCATTGGTCATTGAGCCGGCCAACCCACCCGAGAGCAAGACTTCCATTCCAACCATTTGCTCACCGAGGAGGCTGCGGGGGCTCTTCGTCCAACATGCATGCGTTCTCTAACATGTTAGTCCATTTCCCGCTCGTGCCTGCATGGCTGTGCTTGAGGTGTTGTCGGAAATGGTCCGCTCGATAGAATTTTTTGCTGGAGTTGCATTCGCGAAATTTATGTACTTCCTGCAGGTGCTTCAATCGCAGATCCCAGTCACGGTCGGTTGTGAGCCGCGCACGTCCAGCCCCGCCGCTGCGTCCAAACTCTTCACCGCAATAGCCGCATGTGTCAGCTTCACCGGGTCGATTTGTACTGTCGTGAAAAGCCCTATCAAACCCCGACATGAGAAGTGCTGAGCAAGACCAGCTGTGTCGCCTGACGTGTAGACTGTTTTGGTGACGCTCGGCCTCATTTTTGTTCTTGAAGCGGTTGCCGCAGAACGAACACTCGTATTGCTTCTCAGCCTCATGTGCACTGTGATACCGGTTAGACAGACGTAATAGGCAACTAGTAAATGAAAGAAAGAAAAAAAACCGAAATTTCCATACCTCAATTCCTCAGCCGTCTCAAATTTCTTTGGTTTTTTGGGGCAGCATTCACACATAAAGAAACCACCTTGAAGTTTCGATATGGTGGCTTTCGGTACTTCAACGACTTTACGAGGCGAAGCAAGTTGCCTGTGGTCGCCGCTCATGTTTCGCTGATGGGGTCCACGACCAAAGGGAGCACACGAAGGGTGGCCGAGGGATATAGGTGTCGTGTAAGGCGAATTCGCCATCATTTCCACTGGAGACAAGCCTCCAGAGGATAGCCCACCAGGTGATCTGCCACCAAATGAGTTTAGACTTGATATGCTCGTAGTTAGTGATGCTGTCGAAACATAGGAGGCACTACGCCCGGCGGATGATACTGACGACAAGGAGCTTGGAGGAACCAGACTCAGCCGTGGCGCTGGAGACCCCCTTCCGACGCCGTCACGACGCCTCGTAGGATCGTTCGAACCTAGTGCTCCTTGTGGTGGACTGTCACCACCGGGGGGTGACGATGCACGTCGTTTCTGCCCGATAGCGTGATAGTCTGGTCGCCCATGAGGGTCGTCTATATGCAGCCTCTTGATACCTGAGGTCTCCTCCATGGGAAAATCAGTGTCATCCATAGCGTCATAATTGCTATGTATTGACATCGTAGCATCGTCACTATTGTTTCGTCTGGCTCTGTACAATGGTGAACGGTCTAGATCTGTTGACTCGAGTGGTGAGCGGTAGTCGGAACTACTGGACTGGTACCATGGCGAAGCATGCGGCGGCGCTGTTGTCTGTAGAGGTAGAGGGGGGGGTTCTGCGAAGCGGTTAGGCGGATCTACCGATTGATGATTTAGTCGGACAGGCAATGAGAGCTGCGGCACGTTAGAAGGGCGTCGGGGTTCGGGCGCATTTTGGTCGAGAGACATGGCAAGCCCGGACCGGCGAGGGGGCGAGCGGTTGTCGAAAACTCGTCGTGAGTCCAACTTTTTCAAGAGGTGACTATCATAGTCGCTTGCCGCCGACTTATTGAATTGAAATTGGTTGTGAGACATGAAGAGCTTTTTGGGGAGCGAGTCTTGAGCCGAGCTGTAAGTACGCCAAATGTTAGTTGTCAAGGCGTGAAATTCCCGAGAAACAGTCATCTGTAGACATTAATTTTCACGTACCCGATAGACGACAGAGTCGAGTTCATGCTATGGTAGCCCTCGTCCCTCCCGTGCGACCGACCAAAGTCTTGTTTTCTAAATCGCATAGAATCGTTCTCACTGTCACGCCTCGTGCTGTCCCAGCTAGCATTTGAATCCATAGAAGGGATGCGGTCATGAATTGGCGGACCAGGGGGGCCCATGCCGGGTAAAAACCTCGGAGGCGGTAACGGAGGGGGCGCATCGTCCTCTGCGATCCGACGGTTGTTCGGTATGGACATGGGTATAGAAGAGGGCGAGAAATTGGATGCCTGGTGTCGTGGATGATGACCGAAGCGACCGGACCCCTCGATTAAAATAGCTGGTGGCGGGTCGCCAGGCTCCCTGGCAGAGTATCGCGAAGGTATATCCATGACGCGCCTATTGGATCAAGCCACAAACGCTCAGAAAACCATATGACTCGACAGATGTTGCACCAATAAGGAAGCAAGTCGCGGTTAACCACAGTTGACTGGTGTTAGTCGAGTCCAAACACAACCAGAGATATTTTTTGTGGCGAGGGATAGTCGTGGTTGGCGTAAGTGGCTGTACGTCATAGAACGAAGCGGGTTGGGAGGTCGAGGGAGATCAATTGCTGCTGCTATAGAGCCTTTTGGCGAACGGTATATCTCGAGATGAGATTTCCAAGGGAGGGAGGTTATGGGAACGCCCGTGGCAAACGGTTCGGCGTGGCCACTGTCAAGCCAAGAAATCTGGCTTGGAGAAAGGACTCGCTCGAGGAGGGGCGGTTCGTACGTTACTTTCGTGATGGAGTGGCAGAAATCGGCATGGTTATGTTATACAGGAGCGACTAGTACGGCTAGCTAGCTAGTTGTAGTTGTTGTATCTGGGCGAGACTTGGCTCGGAGCAACTCGAGGTGGTAGACCGGTGCACAAGCGACGTGATCATCGAGTGTCGGGTGCACAAGACGGCGCAAACGAGTCGAGACCGGGTCTAAGATATTGGAAGGGATATAAGAATATGGCTGCCAGGGAAGTGTGTGGCAATTTAATGTTTGGCGTCACAGGCGATGCAGACTAGGCGGGTCGCAAATACGTAGGATGTTCAATGCCCGGACCGGCGAGCGCGGCGCGTGATTGTGAGAAAGGTAAGGTTCCCAGATATCTCGCGGCAACCTTCACGAAGGAGTAGCACAGACGGGTTTGGTCGACTCGGCGGCAAAGTACGAAACAGGCGGCCCTGGTGTAAATCTTTCCCTCACATCAACTTCGGAAGTGTCGATGTCGCCAACTTTCACGACCTCGCACCAACCAGAGCGATCCCTTACTCGTTGTACGAAAGGATATACAATACTTGAGACGGGGTCAATACGGCGGCGGCAGCAGCAGCGTTGGAGGGGCGAAGACGGGAGGTGAGGTAAGTTTATTAGGTAGGTAGATTAGGTAGGTAAATAAGGGTAGGGTAGGTAGGTCGGTATAATATGGAATGGGTAGGTGTAAGTTGCCATCCTACGGGTACTACTTTCTGCCCTATGAGGGTAGATTGGGTGGGTGTCGCATTGTGGGGCGGCCCTCAGCCCTCTCAGGAAGTAAAGTGACAGGGTTGTTCAGGGTTATTCCAGGGTACGCTAGATTGGCTTGCTAGCGCCGCTAGCGCCTGCACCTCCTACAGGGGGCTGGCCGCGGGTGCGAATTACTCGCAGGGATCACACGTCGTACCTCTACAAGGCAATCCTCCCGGCCCTGTACGGGATGAGCTGTATTCCATGTACATGTATTTCGAAGGCGGACAGGGCGTGGGTCTAGCACGCCTTACAATAACTAACCCTACAAAGCTAACCTACCTGAGGTACTGTACTTCTAGTACCCTCGGGGTCGGCACCAAACTGAGAGTACGTACCTGCGCATACACCGTACTTCATTGTGTAGCGTAACTTACACCGACTAAGTAAGCTCCCCCTCAGTCCCCTTGTTCAACTCGGCCGACGACAAGCACAACTTGGAAGTTATCCAAGCAATTTTGGCTCGTGGATTACTCTCCCACGAACGCACTTACACTAACACGTACGCTACTCTATACCTACAAGTACGCAGTAACACTATTTCCTCGCTTGCCCTCATAAAAAAAAAAACACCTCAAGCGTATTTCGTACCCATGCTAGTCGTTATATTTTACCCAATAAAGATATTTTTCATATCCATTCACCCGTTCGGAGAGTCGTACCATACCGTCAAAGTGGTAGGTCACACACCTCGTCATATTGCGGCCACTTACCTAACGCAGGATCATCTGCATTCATGTCGATATCACGTAGAATCGGAGTATAGAGGGTTAGTTGGGCTGCCCTGTGCTTGACACTGACTGGGTTGCGCGGTGAACTCGCTATACTGGTATAATGCCATCCTATCACGCATCACTCAATTTGTGCATCCACACTGATTCGCACGCCTACCGAGTATACGTGTACTCGATAAATGGGTGTCAGCCGGTATAAGTGACGCCCTTCTATATACAATTGGACGTTCAGTTACGGGTACCTGTAGCGTAGAGGGCCGCTTGCTCATCTATTCTGAGTTATTTATCTCCCGCTCTATTCGTATACCTAGTTCACGATGGGCCTTGAGGCCCTGTCTACACGGGGCCCCAACTGAGCGTATCTCTTGGATGGTCAAAACCCAATCCGCCAGGGTTATCAACAATGGAGCGATAGTGTATGGAACTGCGTAGTATTCCTTGGCCTCATCTACTAAGTAAGAGTGTAAGAGTGGAGCTGACGCTCGGTCCCAGCCCTGGCGAGAAGAGCCAACACCAAAAGGGACTCCGACGAAGCTTCGGTAGCAATACGGAGTCTCATGTGTGGGCTCCCAGCTTTCTACGTCTATCTCCACATGATTTGGATGTGCCGCAGCATCTGCATATATATGCCCATCAAAGCAACCATCCTGCTGCGACGTGCCCCGCGTGATAGTTTTTGTAGTCTTAGTCAGCTGTCTTGCTCCCATGACCGGGGCTGCACATACACGTATGTTACACTACTGTAGTCTGGTCTCCATAAGGGGCAATCCGGGAGATACCAAGTTATCGTGGTGTACGAAAGGCAAACCGCCTGTGTTTTTACTATCGAATTATGCATGCTCAGGGTGAGAAGAATTCCAATTAGATACCCACAATACCCTCGCAATAGCAGGGGGCTCTCTGAACAAGTGAACCCCGTTACGGTTATGGCTATTCAGTGTAACTTGAACCAGGTAGGCATAGTAAGTCCACACCGACTTGCACTACTATGTGAGCCAAGATCTCAATCAAAATAACTAATCAAGCAGAGCTCGGCAGATATCAGGTGCTTATCGTGTCATCCAAAAGGTTATCATCTACTTATTGGGCGGTCTGGCAGCACTCCGCTAGCGTAACTAAGTAAGTAGTTACATTACCTACAACGAGAAGACGATAGCGGACAGGAAGCTACAGTGTGTGATAAACCTTCATTGCATCTGCTTTACGAAGTATAAAAGATCACAAACTGCACAGTCATATAATCTCACAGGAATGATGTATAGATCTAATTAGTCTGCTTACATTATTGAGACTCCGGAAGCTCGGTCCCGAGGAGCCCGATACTACATCCTTTAGATAATTTGGAGAAACTATATAACACAACTTGTCAATGGAAGATGGATCAGAATAATGGAATGTCAAGACCTCGTCAGTCAGCTCCGTAAGCTCTATCATCGTGCAGTTGTTGATGACTTCAAGATTAGGTGTATAAGAACTATAGTAAGAGGGAATCGGTATGTTTTGTCGGTTAGAATTAGCCCGGGTTGTCAAGTGGCAGAATTGAGGACGGCATCTTTCGGTCACTTCGTCTCCTGGCAGATCGTATTTGGTCGTATTCCTTTCTTACGCCAAATACTGAATCGCTTACCTCCTACCAACCACCACCACCAACATGTGCCAATTAGAAAGCGAGTATTCTAAAAGCGCAATAATTCCGCACACAGTAATAAAATTGTCCATAAGATTGATACCATCGTTACCCCATTCTAGGAGGGGAAGGGGGTCTCTTGGGAGACTGCTGATTGATGCCGGATTACATGGGGTGACGTAAACAGCACTCATAGTTACACAGAACATGACTCGGGTGACTCGGGGGGAAAAAGAAATGTTTCCCAAAAACCCCCAGCCCATTTTCAGCCCTATAGGGTTGTGGGACACGCTAGCGGTTTCATTTTATATGATTGGCTTTGGGACCCCTAAATCTCCAAAAAGAGCTAGAGGCAACTATCCTTACTGAAGACACTGACTGAACTAGACAGTCTGGCGGGGGCGGGCTAATTGTGACCTGGCAGGCCTTGCGGAGGTCGAAGATATTATTATGCAACTGTGTCGCAAGGTCGAAATAAAGACAACGTCCTGGTGCATGTGCATCTCCCATTGCATGCAGATCGAGCGCGGGTCTTGATCTTGAGGCAACTGGCGTGGGCTTGTGTCCAACTTCAATTAATATTGTACGCTGTATCGATATACGAAATAGCCCTTGGCCCTTGAGTCTGATAATTTTCCACTATTACCTCTTGGGTAAGTGGTCGGCGACCATATTTGAGATTCCCCCTCATCTATCCTTAACTATTGTATATGTATACAGTACTGTAAATGCCGAGTTACTCGAAGCCCCCATTCCCGCCCTAGCCTACACTTGGATAGAGCAACATGGGTTTCTAGAAAGACATCGGTTTCGAGCTGCCCATTGCTTGAATCACCGGCGCGGTTTCTAGTATTAAGCCTTACCAACTTAGCAGTACGGAGTAACGGACTATAGTAAATTAATATACTACCTTAGTCATACACTAAGGAGAAGTTGAACAGACTAGTTCAATGCTTTGATCCACATCCATGGATACCACCTGGATTTCTTCATCGCACATACACACAAAGTTCTAACTGAATGGATTCCAGACTAGCTACTTTTGCTAGCAACCCATCATTGACAGCCCAACGAACATAGTCTCTCACCAACTCACTTTCTTCAATTAGACATTGACGGCCCAAATTTGGGGCAGCATTGGTTTTGATGTTACATTGAGCTGTCTAAGCCCTACGCTAGGCCCAATTCGTCTCGACTCCCGAAACAGCGAAGTTTACGCACTTACAGCACATTATGGCCGGGTCCTGATTCCTCAGTACAGGCTATACTCACTTACATACTTGTAATAATCCATGGGCGGTTCAAAGAGCTACGGAGCACTCGAACCGTGGAGGAGGGGATGATCATGATAGCAATTGCGAACCCAATAATGCGAGTATAAAGTTTACCTGTCGATCTTTGAGAGTTTGTCCAGTGCGAACATTTGCTTCTCATCGAATCATTATGACCCATGTTTTAGAGCATGATTAACTTCTTGTTGGTAAGTCCGAGATTCTGAGACATGATTCTTGCGTAGGGCCGAATGACTTTGTAACGTGGTGCCAGGAAACGGCCGATTCGTCGAGCTCGTACCGAATGGGCAGGACAAACCTTCTGATAGGCCATGTAGTAAGGCCCCACGGGGCGGTCGTGCAAGGTCTACCCTATGATGAAAATGTTTTGATGATGATGTCGTGAAACAACATTCTGTACCTCACCAATCGCCATTTGACGGTAGCTCCCGCTGGAAACCGGAAGAGGCAATTGCCACGACGGTGCAGGTAAAGACATGCACGCATTAGCGGACCGTGTGCTAATGTGGTAGCTTCCAAGGGGTAAACAGAAGCATCATCCCTCGCCTACCAGGAGCCGCGAGAAACAAGGAATTACTCTCCCCTTGCATCAAATCCCGGATATGATATATGACTGGAGTTTACACAAACTATACAAACTGCACTGCATACCGGCATCGGCCCTACGAATTTCTTGATTTCAATAACAACTCGGGGTACGGGATATTCCGTTCACTGCAACCTCCCTCGTTAGGTATTAAACTCCGGTTTAACAGATCCAACATCCCATAGTACCTATATGATATACATGACACGTCCATGCGTACGTAGCTTTACGGCCTTAATCAGACGGAGTCGCTGCTGATTCTCCTACTGGAAATAATAAAGCTAGCATCGACTCTCAGAAACAGTGGCGATTCTCGTCTACCCCGGTTCGATGCAGGCGACCCTAGAACGAACGCAACTCACCCCAAGTCAGCTTCGAACTTCCCAGCCACGGCAACGAGTTTCGGCATGTTTCTTTTGAGGCGCAGCCTAGCACACCGGCCGCGCTCTCTACCTATGCAAACTTTATAGTCCTGCATACGAAAAGGCGCGTGGTGTCCCGGGCCTGGCCTTGCATACAGAACTTACGATGCGACTGTGACGTTGGCTCATCACTTCACCATGAATTACTGTATGTAGACTAGCGCGAGATTACTCCAGCCTTACACATAGGGCTCATAGGGCTCGCCTGGGCGGTCGTGGCAACTTGGAACAGGCTTTGCCCGGCAAGTCTCTATTAATAATACGTCACCGCGCCTGTCTTGTCCTGCTCGCTAATCTACTACAAATCGGCACATCTATCTAACATTTCCTATACACACTCCTTAACAAGATCAAATGAATCTAGTACTAGCTGACCGACATTCCAACGCATGTATTATGTGCTACCTTAGTATGCAGGTTGGCGCCTTGGATGTATCAGACTTTGTCGCCTAGGGGATTGTTTGCTAGAGGTCCACCCCGAAGTGTGCGCCAGACAAGCGATGCAATATCCATCACAAAAGCGCCTCAAAGAGAGGGATGGGGAAATAAAAACGGGCTTGCATAATTGTGCATCTGCAATGGTGGCCAGGCGACTCGGTAGTCCGTCGGGTGCGCCATTGGACCAGACGATCATAATCGCAAAAGAATATACCTACCTACGTACATAGAAGGTGATAGGTACTACTCAAGCCTTGGCGTGCAACAAGAACCGGAATGGCTAGCTGCGCTATTAACCCTACAAGGCTGAACGCCCGTCGGAGCGAGTCAATCATCCCGTCCAGCGCCTACCGCCTGCAGGGGACCACCCTACAATGTCTACGAGACGACGAATTTACTAGTTGATCACCTCCAGGTTCACGTGTCACCCAGTGTTTTACTGTATCCTGTTGAGCCTGTCTCAGGACGATACGTGTTGTTGCCACTGTGTATAGGGGGCTGTGCCCTCCGAAAACCGACGATAGTGCGAAGCAGTACGTACGCGTTGTACGGGAGGCGTTGATGCCGAGAGATTGGTTCAGATCAATTGACGTGTAAGTAGGTACCTACTCAGTGTCCAGAGGCGATATGCAACCCCTTTCCTGCTTTTCGTTCTCAGAAACTCCGATGGCAGAATCCAGCCACTGGCCCGACACCATCATTCGACATAGACCCAATTGGCCAGTATGAAGACTTGGTTGGCCGCCACAGTACTGACCGTAAAAGCGGTCTGCTTTGCAAGCGTTCCTGCCATGGCGCCATGGCGTCGCTACGACTGGCAATTTGGGCCATGTCCAATTACAGCATCATGGCAAATAGAAACGGAATTGCGCGACAAAGTTAATCAAGAGCCATTCTCGCCGTTATGACAAAGCCAATGAGTAATAACGATACTATAATTTTGCCCATGCCGAATTCAGTTCGCCTCTAGAAATACACTATTTGAACTAGCTAGTGGTTTTCATAAGCTTTCAGCCGCTTCAGAACAGCTGAGGAAGGCATCGCATCAGCTTTTCTCTCGGTCCACGCGCTATCTCACCTTGCATAGCGATATCTCCGCAAATCTTACTTGGCAATCTCCCACCCAAGACTCCAGATCTTGCCTCAAGTTGTGTACTATGTAAGCAATAAGCGCTTGGTTCAGCCTTCATGGTCCCGTGACTTCGGAGGCCGGACATGAAGCCCGAGAACGTATGCCAGACAGTTATCGTGACTGGTCGGCCTGTTGTTTGGCCATCTTTGCAACATTTCACTAAGCCCCGATGCGTCTCGCCACTGGTATTCCCACCCCACCCCCTGAGCAGCCAGTCAATTCACGAACAGATGTGCTTGATCCGCACGGGCGGATCGCTCGGCGGGCTGTAGGGGACCGCAACCCTATCAACCTGATATCCACACCCAAGAATCTTTTTCACCAGCGTCAGGTAGCGTCGCATTTATTACGTTGCCTGAGTATATGTGCTGTAAGATCAACCAACATGCTAGCCGCTCGCCAAATGAATTTCGGCACTCAACTATGCCTACACCCTCTATTATTCGATACCGTCCATACTACGCTATCAACTTCGAAACTACGTGCTGCGTCATATAAGTAATGTCAATACAAAATATTCACTCCAATCCGAGAGCCAAGCCTCAGACTTAGTAACTATACTGATTGCTCATCAAGAACAGGGGCCTATTAGTGTCTACCAAATAACAGAACTACCGAAGTAGGTAATTCAGACGCAACAACACGGCCGGCGAAAACAGTAGTGGATGATAGTGCCTTGAAATCCGGGGTAGTTGTATGAAGTGGCTGGCGTCTCGGAGATTTCACGTACGCCTTAGCCTGCAGATCTTCGGTGCTAAGCGTTACCACAAAAGAACAAAACGCCTACATGAATTTAACGGGGCCAGATATTATTTACCTCAATGACGACAAAATATAATAAGAAAGCATACACGATACCTGTGTAACCTTGATTGTCCGCGCTACCGCGCCCCCTTGAGTATACATATCGACGAATTCTAATTGGGATCAATGGGTTATTTTCGCCGAATATGCCGAACGTCTTCATCTGGAAGGACCGGTAGTCTTGTCCCATTGCGACAAGCGCTATTTCTTAGTAGGTCCCGCTCTGGAGATCAGACCGCCGGATTATGAATGGGGAATAGGTTTGTTAGGCCAGAGTCTTGCAGGTTTCATGGCCTCACATGGCCAGTGTGTCAACAGCGATTGCGGAATACATTACCTAGACTGACTTCGGTCAGGTGACGCTACAAATTCAGGGACCATCACTTTGACAACTATCTTAAGCCATTAGCAGCTTAGCAGCTGCTCAAGCTACTAGCTTAGTCACGCTAAGAAGGGCCACTATCAGCCGCTGCAAGAAATTGGGATCGCGAAGGCAGCCCTAACCGTGTGTAGGAAACCAGATGTGCACTTCTTCCCCAAATACATTGATCAACATCTTAGCTCCTCACATCAACCATCAAAATAGTGTACTGCGTGATGTATCCTGGAGATTAAAACATGAGTAGCGTTGAAAGGACTGATCCAAGTTGTTTAGCTCTTAGAGCAAATTCTCCCAGCAGACGTCTCGCCAAGCATATTCGTGAGGGTCGCTAACGCCGATGTGTGCTAGCAACACGACAGCCAGATATATCACGTCGCCTAACGCAACTTATCTTTCGTACTGTCGTTATCATAAAGATAGTTCCTTTCTTCATGAGTAAAGCCCTTAACACTCGATTTATGACTATGGTGTAGTAAAGTTCAACGCTCACGATCAGACCTTAAAGCCCCGCAAAGTTGAGGGGCAGTGGAGTCGAAGTTAGGGAAACTATACTTACTCTGGAAGCAAAAAATCACCGGACAATACGAGTAATGATAAGACGGAGGAAATATTGGCAGTTGTTTGCGAACATGGCCATTTCCAAATACCCATCTCGTTTAGACACGATCCTCAAATCCGCCTCGATGCCCATTAAGATAGACTTCGGAGATTCACGATAGCTCAGCCGGGTGAAAGTCTCTGGCTCTAGCTAGCTGTTAGCTTCAAGACGTACCTCTTCGGTTATTGTGTACCATAACATAGGGCGCCATCGCGAACTAACTACTGTATAGTCAGGGGCCAGCCACACCATCTCTACCCCGCCAACTTCTCGCCCTTCGCCAAGAACTCCCGGACATAAGTACAGGCGCGACGCATTCTGTTCAACGGCGTAATGTTGCGCATAGTCGTGCTGTAGGGCTCTTCCAAGCTCCGGCGGATATCCCGTGACCAAAGCCCGATGCATGTCTGTTTTGCTGACAACTTTAGTCTACCTACCCATCTGACCTCAGCCCTAAGCCAACCCTGCGTTGGCGCCTATACTAGAAGTCTTGGTTTACCTCGTCTAGATGAGTAATAATGCGAGGCGGGTTTTGGCATTATTCATTAGCAGCCTCATCATCTCCGCTCGGTCTTCGGCTTAATAACTTTAAATCTGACATAATCGAGACGGAGTAGGTAATTGTCCGGTAGTAGTCGCATACATCTGCGCCGCGCCAAGAATCCGGCCCGGACTTCTGCGAGACCCCGGTGCCTGCCCGGATTACTATGACTTCGGGTTTTGGTTCGTGCATCGTACCAGCTGAGTCGTGATGTGTATTACAGCCGTCTTATCATATCAGTAAGATCGTATTAGTAGAGGTATAGATGAGCTCTAGGCAAGTCGGGGTTCAAAGCTTTCTACATAGGTATATTACCAACATCCCCCGGGATGTGGAATAAATAATACTAATCCGGGTTATGTAGAGTAGCCGCTAGGTCCTTTCAATTTACAGTGTTACTTGCGAAGACCGGAACCACCACGGATAGAGGACTTAGGCAGTCTAGATGTGTAAGAGCAGCCTGGAGGAGTCTTTAGGCCCTCTTATTTCCCTTCTAAAGCCGTTGTAAGCAACGGAGATTCCCATTCTGATATACACAGAAGACTTTTTGAATCATGTTATCTTAGACAGCCTCCGTTAGTAAACTTTGCCCCCGACAACTTGCGTCTTAGTAGGCATTTTCTAGCGCCCATTCTATTGCTATACAAAATAGTACACATGAGTAGGAGATTATGCTGTAACGACGACGTGTTAATTAAGTACGTAGTAATATACGACTACAGATGCAATCGATGTACTGAAGGCACATTCAAGGGAATAGGAGTATAGAAATAGCAAGACGCAAAGTATCCTACTATGTATAATGTCTTAGTTGTACCATCAAGCGTTCTAAAGCTACGTCGTGCTGTTGCGCTTGACATTACTCGGCACAAACGCAACACGAAGATGCGGTAACGACTACGTTACGTCATTAATAGTAGCGTACATGTACATCGTTTGGTATAAAAATGATTTTCTAGTGAGGTAGTGTCAGTACTAGGGTCCCTATCTATACCTGAGGTGGGCAATAGACCTTTGTTGTTGTTGCACGTAGCTCTCTGGAACCATCTCCGCGAGGGCCACTCGACTATATATAAACATTGAGTCTACGTGTATGTGAGCTCTCGCCTTGCTCTGTTACAGTAGGGTTAATATACAAAGGGTTCTTATGCCGAGCCTTTGAACGACCCTGGGCCCCCCTATGCGTGTGGGATGTTTCCGTCAATCGTAGATGATGAGCATGAAATAGAATCAACTAGAATTACACCTTCTGCCAAAATTTCTCTACTGGGCTGTAATTCATGATTTCAAAAATATTATAAAAGGCATTGGACATTGTCTGAGTACATAGAATAATGTCACCAATCAGCCTCTTATCCTCACTAATACCCTATTTTAGGAATCTTTGTGCAATGATAGAATATCATAATGCTATAGGACACATAATTTCGCGTATATATATTGACTCGGCCACAAAGTTGCTTCAGTGTTTCTCAAAATGGCAAGTCTCTAAGTTATGTGTGAGGTTGAACGCTTTTTGAAGAACAACTCTGAAATAGTGCTAAAGCAACTACAAACTAAATTGAGATCAAGTTATATGAACATTTTGATTAGAGTTGCCTGGTTTGTTCAACATCAAGTTTAGACGATTCACTGCATGTCATACTACGCAGATGGTCTAGTAAATATTCGTGGCACGTGTCAAAAGGTCGAGTACTTCACTTGATGTTCTAAAGAAAGGCATGCAATTGTAACTCTAGGGGTAAATACAGCAGCTAGTAGGAGACGACGACGAGTTAGCGAAATAGCAAATCAGTTCGTTGGGCCCGCCACCGCTAAGACCGGCTCCAACCGAAGATAGGTCGTAACTCTTAATGCGTTCAAAATCTCTTATGCTATGGCGCAAAGACGACAAGGTCCCATGCTCCTTGATGACCTGCGTATTAGCTTCAAGCAGCATATGAAATCGCTTTGCGACAATGTTAGCGCTGCATTCTCTAAGATGCAGCCTAGAAGCCCACAGAAGCCAGAGTCTGTGCTGCCCAGAAAGCGATAAGCGAGCCAGCAGTTTCGGGCGTTTCATCAAGAAGCCATAGTTCGGCTCCTCCGAAATTCAGCTTTTAATAATCGCTGGATTGGTAACCAGTACTAGAATGGTATATGTGGTCGCATACTTATAAATATATGAGCCAAGGGTATAGACATGCTACCGAAGTATCTTCACCCACTAGCGAAAGTGCGCTATGCAGTCATGACTTAGTTTTGACTATTATGACTCCACCGGCCGGCACTTAGACGAACATCGGTCCCGAGACGTGTGACTAATCAATCAACGGTTATAGGGTATGTCCAGGTAGTATTAATTACCCAGCCTAGAGCGTAATGATAGAACATTCAAAGCCAGCAACGAATGGCGCTTGTGCATAAGTGTAGCCCAGGGTGTCAAGACCACGTGGGCGAAACAGTTATTTACCCTCGCTGCAATCTCTGCTATTCTTGAAACCTTGTAGAGCTACCGCGCTATTGACGATACCACGGGGATACTCAACACCTGCCCGAAAAGGACTGACAGGTAGATATGGTACCAAGACAGGTCAAAATAGGGCCTTATACTACTCCTAACTTCCCCATAGGGGTGCGGTTCGGATCTGACCCTACCTGGCCATCGATATCACGCTAGACAAGGCCGTGATTCGCTCCAGTGATGATCCGATAAGGCGGGTTTGCTTTAGCTATGAATCAACCGTTGAGCAGAGTTCATCAGTGACAAATAGTGGACTCAAGTACAGATACGGAAAGAGTCATAAAAGTCGTGTGGATAAAGAACGATTCGGCACGTTCCGTCGTGAAGATAGATCGAGTTGAACGTACTTAGAGATTCATGACTCAAGAAATTCGTGCCAAGATTTGCTATTATTAGGAAATTAACCACATATTTAGGCAACTCATGAGCCGAATCTTAGCTCTAGTTTACAAAATATACGTATAAAGCTTGGAGAGCTGAAAAGTTCATTGATTTGTTGTGAAATATGGTGATATGTTTTTTAATTTGACCCCAAGCCTTTGGTCGGTGAGATAACTACTGCTCGTGTAGTAGCTGCGTTTTAATGTATATATGATTTTATGGTGATATTAGGTTAGTCTCTTTGTAGCAGCGCTGGGTAGCGCCCTACAATCATGAGGTTGACTATAACCACGCCCTCACTCACATTGAATGTGTAAGGAGTAAAAACGGGAACATCCACAATGGATCAGTGGTCCACAAGGCTGCGAATGGATAGATTTACGAATACAGATGGGTTCGGTGTTAGACAAAGTCTCGAGCGTGAGATTTACACAGGGAGCAGCGATGTTCTAGAAGGCTGCTCGGCTGTGAGAGTACTGAAGCTGCGATAGATCTCCACAGGGTCGAGTCATTGATTGTGTAATGACGACATGCGTAACTCCGTCGTCTGATGAAGGATTCCAATTCGAACAACCGAAAGCTGTTGCAATGCACTGTATCTGTATGATAACGAAGCTACAACTTGACATTAAAAGTCCATCATATGTAAGCGGGGTTTTGAAAAGCAAAAGACTTGCTTTAAACCGCCAGGAAGCAATATCTGAATTCCAATAACTACATCGATTAATAGTATATACGAGAGCTAGTTAGCGAACGTTATTAGATCTTCCGGGAATAATCAAATTAATACCCAGCGTGGACCCCTTGATATTGAAGGGGCCAATCGGATTCTCATATGAAGTGGGTTGAATACCGTACCCAGTAAATCTAGTGGAGTACCTAAGTTAGTGATGTGAATACTATCAGTATGTGTTTCACCTCATATCTAACATTATAAGAATTGCACGTGGCTAGGTTGGTATTCCTGCCCCGTACATTCGCCAATAATAAGGTTCTGAGCTCTTGGTCAGGGTTGATTTGGACCCGCTTCCCGCCAGCTAAAACCACACTCGACCCGTAAACTTCTGGACCGGGGATCCCAACCCCGGACGCTATGACTACAATGAGACGTCAGGATACGGTTGGAGTATGGTTGGCTTTCTAATGTGGACAAGGCTCATGTTAAGCTTGCCGAGTGTAGTGTAGATATGGCATGATCTTCCTAACCATCACGCTAGAGACTGACGTGCGTTTTAGCGAGCCTTTGCGGCTCTCCCGCTTTTACATCACGCACCGGATCAGTCGGAAGATATCATGCTCAAGAGAGTTATATTTCAATACTATAGGCTGCTAGATGTAATAGCTAGATGCTCGATGTCGAAAATAAATTGGAGGGGAACGTTAAGACTGGTTGTATAACCCAACCGAGGGTACTACTTAATACACAGGCCCAGCGACCGGTAACTAGTTACAATAGGCAAATCCGCTATTGATCAGAATAATTCCTTGACTAGCGCTCCTATTCGATCTTCGCCAATCTTCCTGATCTATGTTAATCCCTGACGCGAAACCTGGAGTCTGTGGTGTTTCCTACAGTGAGAGTTGTCTGCACTTGGATGGTTAAACTATTAGTTGCCAAAACGGCGAAGCAGTGCTCAAATTAACTTAAGATAGCGTGAAATTGCGCACTTGAGTGGACTAGACAGTTATTTAACATAGTCTGGGTACTCACACATAGACCTCTATTAGTTATCAGGCACGGCTATGATCAGCAGCAGTTAACGCTAGGTATCTGCTGTGTATCAGCTGACCAATTTTCCATTTACTACCCTTGCTCGCCAAGCTTCTGATAACTTTACAAAAATTATCCGTCTGTAAGAACAGTTATCACATTAGTTGGCACGTGATGTGAAGAGATCATACCGTACGGGTAGGACCCTCCTGATTATTATAGGTCTACAATACCATTATGTGTGAATACAGAACGGTCATAAATCCATTGTGCTTGTTGATATATTTCAAATTCTAGAATGCCGCATAACGGCCGGTGCCGAGTTCTTTTAAGACTCACGAAAAGAGCGCTCACATACAAAGGACTTGATTTCATAGCACACTTTTTGCCCGAATGCTTGTAATAGCGCGTTGCAACTCGATTAGAGAGGATTCTGCGGGCAGGCTAGTCTATGAATATCAGTTGGCCTGGTGGACTGATACATGCGCCAAATGAGATATCTATCTTTGCGCACAGATAGAGATTCATTATCGTTTAGCGATACACCGAAAGGAAGTCCTTCTGAGGGGATACGGGTAAGCCGACCTCCTACCGACACTGGTGATGTCCTACGAAGCGATGTTCGGGATTGCATCGAGTTAAGCATATTGCACATCGCGAAAACGACACATCAGTCAACTGTGGGACTTACAAGAGAAATTATACGATCCAAGCAGTTGAGATTCTGATTTAATTCTAAGAGTGTTCACAACTTTTCGAACATTAAGGCGGCAATAGAGTTTTTCGCTGCTGGTAATCATAGTATTAACGTATTGTTGCACAAGGGAAGAAGCCCCTAATTTATGGCAGGTGCCCGGCACCCCGGTCTCCGGGGATCATTCCGCAGAGTTCCGTGATAATGATCAAGGGAATCTCGAATACAAAAGGTACGCGTATTAATGAGAATTATTTTCCTAGTAATATATATGTTAATTCCTTTGCTCGTAAGAACAATGATGACTAATTAAAAAGGGTCGTGATACATCACGGCCAGGCTGAGAGAGCAGGAATTATGAGCATCTCACGGACCACGGACCAAAGACCAGGAATATGAGATTAGAAATCCTGCTTAAAGACTAAACACAGGTTTCTTGGTGCAATAGTAGGAAAATCCGTTCCAATATTATTGAGAACAAGATTGGTGGGGTAAAGTTTAGTGAGTGGTTCTCTCATATATCTAGGAAATATGAGCCCATTCTAAAGATGAGGTAAAGGAAGAATAGTGTGCGATCATCTTTGCGGCTGACAAAACAAGTGTGGAGTTTTAAGACGATATGGCGGAACGAGCATACATATTGATGCGATGAATGGCCTAAGGGCGTTGTTACTCCTATTTCCTGAAACTGAAGCCTGCACGGAATCCCACAACCGTATGACTATACATATGGTGCGTAGGTGTCTAGAGCCCAGTACACATGACGGAGGACCCGACTGGCGTGTAAGAATTTATAAAGGTTACGTATGTACATATGTTTGAGATGCTAGTAGAAGAATATCCTGGGGTTTGGTGAAAAGGACTGCGACCAATTCCATGACGTGCTCGACCGGCTCGTGTGTTTATCTGCGAAGCGTGGAAGTTCACAACGGACAGAAGACACCGAGAGTATGGAAGCGATTGCGATTGGTTACTGACCGCATCCGCCCGGGGACACCAGAAAAAGACTCAACCTTGGAATTGGGAGATATAGAAATCAGGAAGGAGCTGAAAAGGGTATGCAAGCGAGCACAGTTCAAGCCTGATGATATCCGCGACCTTCGCAGCCGAATGGAGTCAAGCGCATATCTTGCAATGCCTTTCGTCATGAGTTAAGAAAAGATCAAGAACAGAAGCAAAATGTTCTCAAAATGCTTTCGCCGGTTGACTATTTTGCCCAACAATCAGATATCATTCGCCGACGGGAGGCAGGAACAGGCCAATGGTTGCTCGACTCACCAGAATATCGGCGCCGGGTGGCAACGAAGAAGGAAGCACTGTTCTGTCCTGGTATCCCTGAAGCGGCGAAGACGATCCTCGCATCTATTGTCGTGGACAATTTGTCTAGCCTTCGGCGTGCCGATAGATTCATCAGGGTCTGCTTTGTATTTCTCAGTTTTTGACGGAGCGACGAGCAGAAGCTTGATCACCTCATGGCTGGCTTGCTCAAGCAGCTGGCGCAGGCCCAGATAGGCCTTTCCGAGAGCGTTAAGTCTCTCGATCGCCAGTATATGTCAAAGGGGAAGAGGCCGTCTGTCAGCGAGCTTCGCCAACACTCTGTTCTGTGGTCGCTGAGTTTTCACGAGTTTTTATCGTTGTTGATGCACTAGATGAATGTCAGACAGACAACTTCCAATAAGGGTTCATATCTGAGCTTCTAAACTTTAGGTCCAATTTGGAAGCCAACTTCCTCGCAACTTCACATTTTATACCAGCAATCACATCCAGGTTTGGCAGTGCAGTGGCAAGAGAGATACGGGCTAGTGACGAGGATATTGTCAAATACCTGGACGGAAATTTATTCCATCTTCAAGACTCAATCTCTAGCGATTTTGCTCTCCAGGCTGAGACCGAAGACAGCAGCATCGTAAAATGCGTAGATGGAATATTTGTATACTGAAGGCATGTAGGTTTCTGCTTGCAAAACTACATCTTATGTCCGTAAAAGACACGGCATCGCCTAAGAAGATTCATGTTGTTGGGCAAGCTTGGAAAAGGGCCAGACGCCTACAAAACTGCTTATAACGATGCCATGATCAGAATCAAGGGTCAGCTCCCATGTCACTAAGAGTTTGCAAGGCAACCCCTATTCTGGATTACGTACGCGAAAAGGCCTTTGACTACCATAGAATTCCGACATGCGCTCGGTGTCGAGGGGGAGACGACAGAATTTGACGAGGATAACCTCCCCAGCCTTAAAGATATGGTTTACTACTGCCGTGGGCTCGTAACTGTCGATGAAGGAAAGAATATTATCCGACTTGTCCATTACACTACACAAAAGTACTTCGAGTGTGCTGGGGCGTCATGGTTTCCTCGTGCGCGATTTCAGATGGGAAGCACGTGTATCACGTACCTTTCGTTTGATGCCTTCGAGAGCGGGATGTGCATCAGAGTATGAGCAACGCTTATCAGCATATCCTCTCTGTAAAGTACGCATGCAATTATGGGACCGAACACGTATACATACTCACCCTTAAATTACCGATACTGTACCTCATTCTTTACAAAGATCTCTAAAGTCTAATCTTGCGCTCAAGAAATACGAGGTTTAAAGAAGCACAAAGGCCCCTACCCACCGGACTGCATATCGCGGCGTTATTGTGACTTAACGAAGTAGCTCAGACCATTACAGAAGACGAAGACCCAGATCCGATTGACAGTTATGGGGAAACTCCAATATACGAAGCCGTTAAACAAGGCCACCTGAGCGTGGTGGAACTACTCCTGGAGATTGGCTTTAATGCTAACTCGATGATTTATGATTGGCCACTTTTGGAGCATGCTGCTGTTCAGGGGCACGAAACCATAGTATGTCTCCTTCTGGATAGAGGTGTTGAGGTCGACTTGGGATCAACAGAAGAATTACGTGAAGGCGAGACAGCGTTGTTGTCAACAGCTAGGGAAGACCATGAGCCTGTAGTACGGTTACCCCTTGAAAGAGGCGCGAGCATTGATTTGAGTGGCGGTTCTTGGGAAGAGACAGCGTTATATAATGCTGCTGATGCGACATTTGTTAGAGCGGCGTCAATGTCAAGTCAAAGATCGATCCCTGGAAAAACGATAGGAAACTATCTTTATTTGAAGTTATTAAACGTGGTGATATGGAGATGGTGCAAACGCTTCCCAATCAAGGCATCAATCTCGAGTTGTAGGAATGATGAGGGGGAGCGTCCCTCGTTGTATGCCGTTCGACTTGGTCATATGGACATAGCGCGACTCCTTCGCAAGAACTGTGCAAGGCCAGCTGGAAGCGTCGATTATTTGGCCGATGAACCATGGCGGTACGTTTCGGGACTTATAAAGCACTTCAATGTTGGGCATTTCCAGTGTTGCTTAGAGAGATACATACATGTGCTGGGTCCTTTGATGTTAGGAGGTAGGTAGCATGAAGTTGCTTTTGATGCCGTGCTACTTACTTCTTTTAGGTCATACCTACATGTAGGTAGGTACTGTCCAAAGGTCCTGCAGTCTGTATTAATAAATGTATTATGGTCGCCCTACTTATAATCGCAACTACGTTTTTAAATTATATTGTTAGAACAATTGTTTCCTCTTTAATGTTGCTGCTTTAACATCTTATTTATTTATAACAGAACTTTAAAGTTATTGTTATATTACCCAGAAAAGTTAGAAATAAAGCGTTTTGCTTAAGCAATGTTAGGCTTATGCAGCCGTTGTATCATGCTACCTACTTACACTTAAGTAGGTACTTTACATAGTAGAACCAGCGTGTGAAAAAAACGGGGTTCTCCCTGTACACTAGGTATGTACATAAGCGGGACAACCTTTGACTCACCCCACCATCCCACCATCCCACCATCCCGCCTTCTTTTGCAACCTCAGAGCTCAATCTTTTCATCACCGTCATTCTTGAACGCGCTGAATCTTCAGATAAGCTTTGTGGCCCGTCGCGATCTCAGCTGGCAACCAACCAGCTTTGCGATTTCCCCGTCCTTTCGAGGTTTCGACCATGGGCTCCTCCACGAATACCCCGCTGCTGCCCGAGCCCGGCAAGAGAAATATCCTAATCACCAGGTGTGTGTCCCGTCCATCCTGACTCTTCAATCGTATTCTAATGCATTTCCCAGCGCCTTGCCATAGTTAGTATTTTTTGGCTCCCCGAACATTGTGGCTTGCGCTGACCTCTATACATTTGCAACAACGTTCCCCATCTCGGGAACATCATTGGAAGCGTCTTGGTACTGCCACTCTCGCCCTTACTGCGCGCGCACGTGTCCAATTCTAACCTCGTATCCCGTCAATTTAGTCCGCCGACTGCTTCGCCCGCTTTAGCAGAGCTCGAGGACTGAAGACTCTGTACATCTGTGGTAGTGATGAGGTACGCATAACACCTACTGCGGACCGGCACCGTAGACTTAAAGCATCGCGGATACGACTGACAATTTGTGCGCGGGCACTCAACAGTACGGAACCGCTTCTGAGACAAAAGCCCTCGAGGAAAAGACGACACCTGCCGAGCTATGCTCCAAGTACCACGAAATTCACAAGCGCATCTACGACGACTTCTCTATCTCCTTTGACATATATGGTCGCACTTCGACGGAACATCACACCCAGATTGTTCAGAGTATATTCAAAAAGTTGTGGGAGAATGGCTTCGTCGAGGAGCTCGAAACAATTCAGCCTTATTGCCTAGTTCATAAATCGTTCTTGGCTGATCGATACGTCGAAGGAACATGCAGTCTCTGTGAGTGAGTAGCCCCCTTCATCGCAAATGACTTGATAGAGATCGCTCACATTTCCCTTATAGATACCCAGATGCAAGAGGCGACCAAGCAAGTAACACCCTTCCCACCAGTACAGGCGATGGCGAGGACACTGCGCTCAACGTTACAGCCGGCTGTTTTTCGAAAGCCCATCGTTTTCTAACCTCTGGCTCTGATAGTGCGATAAATGTGGCAAACTGATCGAAACGTACGAACAGAAGAAGGAAGGGACCGGCTTTCTAATAAATCCTCGCTGCAAGCTTGACGGCTCAGCACCAGAGCCGAGGAATACAAAAAATATCTTCCTCCGCTTGGACAAATTACAGAATGAGATTAAAGAGTGGTTCGAGACCGCCAAACATGGGTGGAATAGTACCTGCGTCACCACAACGGAACATTGGTTCAAAAAGGGACTCGAAGCCCGCTCTATTACGAGGGACTTGAAATGGGGTGTACCTAGAAAGTGCTACCTTCTTCACCTGTGCGATACTATTGACTAACTTTTGTCCGTGGATAGTTCCAAAAGGCTTAGAGGGTCTATCAGACGAACTCTATAATGACAAAGTCTTCTACGTTTGGTTCGACGCTTGCGTGCGTCTTGCCCTCGTCTCAAGTTTGCAAGAGAGTGCCTGCTGACAATTTGACAATAGATCGGGTATCCTTCGATTACAAAAAGATATACTGACGGTGATGATCTCTCTGGAACAAATTGGGAGAAGTGGTGGAAGAATCCCAAAGATGTCACCCTCTATCAATTCATGGTGAGTATCCATAATGTTTTGCCTCTTCTCTTCCATGTTGGTACTTATATGATTCTCCACCTAGGGCAAGGACAACATTCCGTAAGTCAGACCTCAGGGCGGAAGATATTCTACGTACAGTATCTTACCGATCATAGTTTCCATTCGATAATATTTCCGGCCTGCCAACTTGGCACTCGCGAAGATTGGACCAAGGTTTCGCGGTTCTCAACCACTGAATACTTGAATTACGAACGTAGCAAATTCAGCAAATCTCGGGGGTATGGAGCTCGAAACCGTGTTCTTCTGTCATTCGACACCCTTTAGGCCCTATAACTACTAATAAGAGCCCAAAGCGGCTGTCTACAATCAAGTTATGAAAGATAATCACTAACTTATTTGTTGCAGTATTGGCGTCTTTGGTACTGCCGTGAAAGATACAGGTGTTGACATTGACGTGTGGCGCTTCTACCTCCTACGCCGACGACCTGAAACAGCGGATTCAGAGTTTCTTTGGGAGTGAGCCTTGACTCGAAACACCACCATTTTGAAACTAACTAATACAACAATAGGGACTTCATCAACATCAATAATGGCGAGCTGTTAAACAAACTGGGAAACCTATGCCAACGGGTTATCAAGTATTGTTACAATGCCCTGCAAATTGACGCTGTCCCCGACAACAACTACACTGATGCCGAGTTTGAGAAATTCACAAACGACGTCAATCAAAAACTGCAAGTTTACTTGCAAAATATGGAGAACATGGAGTTCAGGAACGGAACTGATGATATTTTAAATCTATCGGATTTTGGGAACAAGTTCGTACATGGCTTGTTTACCGAAGAGGGCATCTCAAACGATAAGCTCAAGTCTGGAATTAAGCTTGCACTCAATCTTATGTAAGTCACTTGTAAACGTGTGATTTCGCTTCTAATTACTTTACAGCCACCTTGTAGCCAATCTTTCGTGCCCATACATGCCTAATATTGCATCTTCAATATTGACACAACTGGGATTGCCAAAGGAGGAGCAAAACTTCTCGATTCCCGACGTGTGGAACGCAGATGCATTGAAGTCTGGTCATAAACTCGGCACACCTGCCCCTCTATTCTCTCGAATTCAAGGTAGCCAGGCCAACGTTTGGAAAGAACAGTTTGGCGGAGATGAACTGAAGAAGAAGAAAGAAGAAGAGGCTGCAAAGGCTGCAGCAAAGAAGGCTGCAAAGCAGAAGCAAAAGGAGGCGAAAGATGCTAAGAAGGCCGCTGGAGCTTCTAGTGCACCCTCAACGTAAACAATTATTTACGAATTGGCATAGCCCTCGGATTTTAGTCCGTAGATGTAGCATTGGGATTGATGCTATGACCCAACATTGGCGGAATAGACAGACCTCTAGAGACGTGAAAGAATTCAAAGCGGACTTCTTTAGCGACAACTAGGTAGACTGTTTGAGCAATATAGCTACGTTTGATATTACGCTATGATTTTCATCAATGTCTGTCATCTCGCAAAGAATACTAGAACAGTGTTGACGAGGCTTTTATTCTGTTAAGTGTTTTTTTCTCTCGACTACTAGATAATGTCACGGAACAGAACTGCAGCACTATACTACAACACTATCAAAAGATAGAATGTGGAAACTCGACCATCTGCAGTTACTTATATAGTTGGAGCCGTGACAGGAACGCCTGCATCATGCATGGTATAATAGAATGGATACAAATGTGTTATTGAGTTGAGTTGTGGTTTACCCTTTCATTGTAATGGCTTTTTAAATGGCATCTTATCAAAACTTGCATGTTGGGGGGAACGCACAGTCTAATGCTGTCAAGGGACTTAGAGAGTAAGATAGGAATCAATAACTTCATAATGCATTTGAAATAGTACTAGAATATCTAATTGAAACACGTACATACCTCATTTGAGTAGTATCCCGTGGCGTTCATGTCAAGTGATGGCCACTCCTTATGTCGTCTAGCAGAAACCTTCGCACCATCAAGTTGAATAGGGTATCGCGAGTGCGAATTATTTTCGGTGTCAAGTGTCTAAGATACTAATTCCAAGACGTCTGGTTCTAGCCGTGATATGCAAGCTGATTCTCGAAAAGACTACCTCCTTTACGGTTTATCTCTTCAGTACAGTGACTTGGTAGACGATCTTTCAATCGGTTAGTCCAAGGGTTAGAAAAGGGGTCTGTCCTTGTTTGGCTCGGGAGAAGTAGGATCGGAGAAAAAAGCGGCTAGACTGTAGGCTGACTATGGCGCTCCAAACCGCGAGAGAGGCTAGAAAATCAAAGAAGCCAGCCTCGGATTTCTCGTAAATCGCTTGTCGTCAACGTATAAATGTAAATAAATCGGCATGTGTCTTCTGAGGGTACCCTGAGGTCGTCTTATAGTGACGTCAGTTTCGGTGGCTTTCTGAGCCTTGATCAATGCACTATTAGTATCAGCCTGAATCGGTCTGAATGGGGAAATTAATTGGCAAGATTCTTTCTGTAGCAATTTGTACAAAATATTTGGGAAAAGTACAGCAATACAAGCAGCACCCTTGCTTCCATGGATTTACATTCTTTATACTTCATATAGAGGAGTATTGTCATCGTATATTTAGGGCCCTTGGGAGATAATGACAGCTTCCTTGACGTTGGAATTGCTTGATGAGGCTGGGATCATTTGATCCAGTACTTACATCACCTCATATTCAACACACCAGGATTGATTCTCGTTCTCGCCGGGCTTGTCGGCCAACTTCCCTGCAATCTTCCAGAAGATCGGGTTCACTTAGGCCAAATACGCAATATCATTATATCACCGTCAGCATATCGCTGGCTGCTATCGTCCTCGGGACGCTGGTGCAGCGTTTTCGGTTTAGGCGAGAACAAATCCCGCCTGACGAGGAACTGATTTTGAGGGAGAGTCATAGTCATAGCGATTATGTCCTCTAATGAAGTCTCGCCCTCAGCTTCTTCATTGCGTCGTTCGGCAAGTAGCTTCCAGCAGCACTAGCGGGTGATTTTACCAACACAAGGCACATCATCGGCGATGGGGACCTGCTATCGGTCTATATGCTCGTAACTAAGTCGGCACTTCCTCTATAGATAATTTGGCTACTATGTATCAAAGACCCGATCTAGACCTCGTTATTATTGTTATACCAATAAGACGGCTCACTCGCAAAAGTCTCTAAACGTTTGGATAGTGCCTGATAATTGTTCACAGACAGCCGTCTTCACCGCTTCGTTCGTACAAAAACTTGCCGCGCCGGAACGGCAAATGGCACAGCTAGCTAGAGAGCCAGAACCCTTTTGACCATCGCAAAACAAATGGAAATAGTTGGTACACCTCAGATAGCCCAGCAGGGCTGAGGTCCGCTACCGATGACGATGTCTTCTGGTCTGTAATCATCGTCTTCATTAGCAGGTCAAGCGATACACCTGCGACCAGATGCTGCGGCATGTCTTCACACGGCGCTCGCTGCCGCACTGGCGGTGAAATGAGACTCGTCTGGCGAGTCGTCTGCCGCCAGTTACCAGTCACGTCTTAAGTTTCCTAGGCCTAAGTTGGAAGATGTAGGGGCGTTTTGCGGGGCTGCAACAACGTCGTGCTATTTTCAGATCGCGTGTCTACTAGCGCGGAGATTTCATAATACCTATGCCAACAGCCGCATGTCACAGCCAAGCGCGGTCAAGCGCGACAGAATAGCTTTAATACCAAATACTAAATTGGGCCCCGAATATCGGACCTCGGCTGGCTCTGAATTCCATGCCTGGTGCTATGTATGTTTGGACAATGATTTACAACTACTACCTAGGTTAATTATATTTATATACGAGCTCTAGTTTCAGTAGTCTGGAGCAATTGGGATACATCATTTATAGTCAAAGCTCAAGCAAGTGATCAGAGTCTGATTCCATTATTTGTAGCACATAATAGAGTCAAGAGCAGTAATACCCAGCATAACACCTAGTTGCTTGTTGGGAGGCCTGGACAGGTTCAGCTGTATTTGACCCGGCCTTCCTCTTCCTACTTCTCAGTGGCTTGTTAACTTCTCACATGTGCATTTCCACACGTATAAGTGGTGTTCCGAGGTAATCGCCACGGAAACTATCCAAATAGGTAGGTGTTGCGGCCAGGAGTTCGGACAATCGACGCCTAGCAATATCCTAGCTGTCGTATCTAGATAGGAGTCATTCTTGATGGTTGAAGTAGTAAGTAAACATTCGGAGGTTTACAGCATATATGTAGTTTCTTGGCAAGATGAATCCTGCCTAGATAATTACCCTTAGGGTAGTCACAACCGACGCCAGTAGTAATTCAGCTGCCAGAATAGAGATAGCTAGCTAAACGCTGTGTTTGAGATCCTTCCCGGGAAGGCGATGATTGACATATATAAGTCCCCCATAAAAAATGCCGATCTCCTAAAGCCATTTTGGGTAGGTCTTCTTAGCTAGAGCCGACGCCAAGAAATACAACATTTGTCGACGATACCGCTCAAACAAGCTTTCCATTCAAGCTCTTTGCTTACTTGGCTACAGGGCCAAGTGTCTTTCCGCCTTGGCCTGCAAGAGTCACATTAAGTTCCGAGCCATACATATATTGTCTTCGAGATCCCATGTCAACATATCATCGTATAGATGATTGCATCCGTCAAAACTACGAGTCTTGTGTCTCGTGTCTCGTGTTTCGTGTCTTCTGCCATGTGGTATATGTGATAAGAGATGGGCACCATTCTTGATCAATCGCACTCCGGGCGCTACTTGTCAGAAATTCCAGGGTCTTCCAGGTGGAATAGCTAATTTAGTCAGTCCGGATTTGCAAAATCTGCAGATATGGGTGCTCTGAGCTGGAGGTTCCTTGAGGAATTCTATAGTCTGCCTCATCGACATTCCCTCTTTAGCCTCGCGGATCGGCAGCCCGATGATCTACAATGTCGATCAACAAATCCCCTGGTGCGTTGGCGATCCCAACCTCTTGTTAGAACCAGGAAAGCCGCAGAGATGCCAAAGTGTTATCAGGATGGAAATTTTGGCATATGGGTTCGAGAAGTATAAAGCTGGACGTTTACGCAGCGTTCACCAGTTTCTTGGAATCCTCATCCTTCTCACCATCCTCCTCAACGCCTTCTTAGCTCCAGCCTCGCCGAATCACCTTTCACAAGTAGAGATCTTGAATCTTTCAAAATGAAGTTCCTCGCCGGTGCCACTCTTCTCGCTTCCGTAGCGAGCGCTGCCTCTATCGACAATGCTAAGCGCGACTCACCTCTCGACGTAAAGATCGAGATGGTAGGCAACTCTGGCATCAAGGCTAGTATCACCAACACCGGCGCCTCCGACCTGAAGGTTTTCAAGACTGGCACCCTACTTGATACGGCCGCCACCGAGAAAGTCAAGGTCTACCAGGGCAGTAAGTGAACATGCTCTACTTAGCGTTTTCTATGTTTTTATACACGTCGAGACTGATAATGTGGCAGAGAACAAGGTTGGGTTCTCCGGCGTTCGCCTCCGAATCGCATCAAGCAACCTGCCAGAGGCAGGCTTTCAGACCATCAAGGCCGGCAAGACTGTCTCAACGACATTCGACGCTGCAGAGCTACACGATCTCAGCGCTGGCGGTGCCTATGACATTGTCTCTAAAGGCGCTCTGCAATACGCCTCTGCAGGCTCCAACAAGATTGAAGGCTCCATCCCCTTTAGCAGCAATGTTCTATCTGCCAAGGTTGACGGCGCTAAAGCCTCTACGGCTTTCAAGAGCTTCCATGAGAAGCGCGAGACCGTACAGAGCGATTGCTCGGGTGACGAGCTGACTGCGACGGTCAACGCAATCAACGGTGCCGCATCACTTGCGCAGGCTGCAGCCAGCGTTGCCGGCAGCGATGATGACAAACTGAACGAGTACTTCCACAGCACTTCGGTGCGCGACCAAGTCGTCGACGTGTTTAATAAGGTGGCGCAAGAGACTAGCAGCACAACGAGCGGCGCCGCTTACCACTGTACCGACATCTACAATAGCTGCAGCGACGGTGTGCTGGCTTACACTCTTCCCTCGGCAGATTACATTGTCAACTGCCCGCTTTTCTTCAGCGACCTACCCGGAGCTTCTAAGCAATGCCACGCTCAAGATCAGCAGTCGACCGCCCTGCATGAGACTACGCACTTGTCCGAGATCGCGGGTACGGCCGACAATGGATATGGATATGCTGCTGCGACTGCTCTGTCTACGCAGGATGCGTTGAACAATGCTGACAGCTATGCTCTGTTTGCTCAGGCAGTTTACGCTGGGTGCTAGAATGGTGACGAGTTATGTCCAGATTTTGACCTAGCTTGACAATGATCATGACGATAACGATTATATTTTTAGCTACCTGTATATATTCTACATATTAGGATCCAATTATGTTTATACTGCCATTCCCGTTGTATCTGATGTTCTTTTGACTCCGCTCAGCCACTCGTTTCTAGATTTGATCCTTTCTTAACATTCTTCTTATTTCTACACTCTTTACATACATAAACAGACGCTTTCACTCGTCTCCTGTCATTTGTGTTGAAAGCATAAATGTGCCTATGCAGCGGCATAATGATGATGCATGGACTTTTTGCCAGTTTCATCAGATTCTATATATCAATAAATGGCCAAGCATATGAAACAGACAATTATTCTAGCCCTATATTGCGATCGGGCAGTCCTTCTATTAGGAGGTTTTTCTGCATGAAATACTTCAGTCGTGTCTGGGTTATACAAGATTTTGCTATGGCTCAAAGAATTTCCGTGGTAATATGCGGCAACCCATTCGCACTATTAAAAATGACAATTTTATTGGCCATTCCGCGTCTCCTTATTACTTGAGTAAGTCCACACTGGCATCGTAGCTTATCTCATACTTAAACAACGAATGCTTAATATCTTGGCATACCCTCGGCCGAAGATTCGAAGAATAGCCTCTTAAGTACCTGATTGGGCTGCTGACAGGCACTTGAAATTCGGACATGATACTGACCTCAATTCAGACTTATGCCGATTTTCCTACGAAGAACAAGGAAAAAAAAAACCGGATGGAGGACAAACGCTCTGGCTAAACGGGCATGGTACCACTGGTATACCCTTTCGGTGTTCAATCAATGATTACTCACCCCGGGCCTCAATATCACATTGTGGGGGGGTTTCAGGCCGTAGATCAAAGGCCTACGGCCATCCAAAAGTCTGTTCCAAAGACGGAGCTCTTTCCATTACGGCCTGGAGAATGACCAAAATGTGGAGATTTTCTTCCGCCTGCTCTTTAGTCAATATAAGACAGCCCTCTTCATCTGTCGACTTCAAATGGGTCATAGAAACCGAAAAACAAGTCAATTTAGATCTTGACGAGATCACGTATATCCCGGCTTGCAAATCTTATTTACATATGAGGAAAGTCTGTGATGACTGCCGCTATGTGCTCATCGGATTTTGTAAAATTGGATTTCAGTCATTCTACCTACGAGAAGAGATATACATATACACACATGTCACACGGACCAGCCTTGGGTAGGGTAATGCAACAACCCGTATACCAGGGTCTGGTCGGCGATACCCCGTACTCAATCTGCAAGGCGTATCTATTCTCGGATATCGTGTTTAATATTATCGTGGACTCAAGCAGACACGATAATTGCAATATGGGCTTGCCTGATCTGGAGTGATTTAAGTTCGCAAAGGGCGAACCCATTCGTATATAAAAGTCCTCGATTCGCCGCTGGGCTCGAGAGAGGAACTTAGACTTGTATGCCTCCTTGATGCCCAAGAAGATTATTGCAATATTGAATACCCTTCAAACCCTAGTATTCTAGCCCTTGTGACAACACACAACAACCGGGATAGCGAACACTATTCCTTGAACGGCATGCCGCATATGATAGAAACCCTTGAATATAGCAGCATCGATCATAAAATGATGGCCATTTTCTTCGTGTAGATTACCCACTCCTTGGATATATCGAAGAAATGTTCCTTGGGAACGACTTTTATCTCATGGTGCACTGTCAACTTACTAATTCCAACTTTATAGCAAAGCCTAAAGATCCGAGTGCTACAATGCAGCTCGACCGGCAGGAATTGTGAGAAATCTTGTTTTCTGCCTTTCGTAGCAGTTGCTGGAACACAGGTCATGGTTGGAAACCGCTGCACATAGAAATCAATAACAGATTCCAACTTCTAAACATATGGCTCGACCAGAATACTTGGGAGATGATGGATATTGTTCATTCCTGTTTCCTGGAGCTTCGGTCCACGAAGATTATCTGGAATACTTGGCTTCATATACAGCAATTGTTAACCCTAAATTTCGGAGGCAATTCTCATGCAGTCTGGACACCAACAGCGGACTTCGCCAGACACGTCGAAATGTCTCAAAATAAGAATTCACCTTCATCTACCTAGCACGCGACACGCTTGGCGCAACGAAACCCAGGTACTGCTTCGCCAACTCCAGAATACCCGGAGTTACAGACAATAATTATAGATGGTAAGGACAAAAGCCCTATATCATTAGACCCACTTGTTGATGCAACAACAAACAGAATTCTAAGCTGGTGGAACTTGATAATCAACCTTTAGGAACCTCTTTGAGGAACGAAGAGAGGGTTCTCCAAGAGTTCTTCAGGGTGCGCCGCCACGTCCGCCACACCCGCTCCACCTAACCTTGCGCGTCCCAAACTTTTACTGTAAATTAACTATACACAACAGACTTATATTAAGAAAAACAGTAATCAATATAGCTAGATAAACATTTCTCTACCTAATTGAACAGTATACGTACATTTAGAATGTAATCTAAGTATGTTAAGCCGTAGCGTAAAAACTAAGAGTGCGGGCCAAAGCTGTACGGTCTGATTAGTAGGTTGCAATTGTGGCAGTACTACGAAAATAAAGAAGACTTGATAAGTGATTCCAAGTATATGTATGCTTAGATTGAATAGTGTCACTATTATAGTGAAGTAAGGAATGTAACCCGCTAGATACACGGGAATCCCGTCTCTTTTTATAGACTTTCCTTCCTTTACCCAAATGATTGTATCACGCCAACTACCACACAGGTGAGTCTCGCGCTCCTAGTGACCTGAGTCGCCTTCCCGTGGCTGTGGCTTGTCTCCTGGTCCAGCCCTTCGCTTTGCCGTTGGTCAGTTGTTGACCACTCGTCGACGCTCGATCGCACAACACGCCGTCCCCTGTTGGTTCGTAATACCAGTCGAGATCTAGACAATCGGCACTAATTTAGAGTGCATGACGACCTGGTTTCCACGGCTCGCGGATGAATCGACATCCTCAGCATCCACCAGCATCGCCCTGCTGATACTTTCTTCACCCTTGCGGGAAGTGGCAAGTCCGTTGAAAAAGACAGTGGCCCCGTAATTGGGGAACGGATGCGGATGCGGAGCGTCGGGGTTTCTACCGGCAGCAACCCACTCGGCGCTCCTGCCTCTCAGGAAAACGCCCTTGGAGGCCACGACCTTGCCTCCTGCATGCTCGTTTCGCCCCTGGTTGATGATCGAACCACAGCCTTCGTTGCCATCAATATTGCCCCAGACCGAAGCAGAGAGGAGGTCGCCAGGCTCAACCTTGAATCCCTCGAAGACGTGGGCGCTGATCGACTTCTCGGTTGGGCCGACGAATAGGATTGCGGGGATTTGTTCTTGAGACTTGATCTGTCCCCCTTCGACAAGGAGTTTTGACTCAACTCCAATCTTGAGACAGGCCTCGTCTTGCCAACCATCCAGTCCGATCCAGCTGTAGTGCGCGTATTCGCCATCTCGATACGAACCGTCATGGTTTTTTAAGGGGTGGAGATTGGGGACTGTCCACGAGCCGGTCACACGGTTGAACCGCTCATCTGGTGGAATAGGAACGCCCTGGGCGGATTTCTCAGGCGTGTCATAAAGCTGCTCACGACGGATAGGTAGGATAGCACCGGACCAGTTCCTGGATTCGGCAAGGCCCTCTATGTCATATGGAATGAGTTTGGTGGAAATAGCCTGCGGCTCACGCGCCGCGATATCCTTCCATAGAGCGTAGAGCTTGGGTGTCAATTCTTTATCTGGGCGTGGTGGGTAGCAAGCCTTTTGGAGTTGTTCGGGGGTTGCTTCATCAGGTCGAAAGTTGAGCAAATCTTTCTTGAGGGGGGAATGGATCGTCGAGGGAGACATCTTGAACTAACTGTCGCAGTGAGGATAACTAGGAAGACCTTCAAGTACTGGTATTTCGGTTGCGTTCTGCCTAGAGAAGATACTGGTGTCATGACAGAAATCAAAATAGACGGCTCGTCTTTCTACCCTATATATATATATGTTTGAGTGGAAAGGCAAAGGCAGGGTAAGTCAGGTGAATGAAGAAAGCGGATAGGTAGAAAGAATCACGTAATTAGCGAGTAAGTTGGGTAAAAGAAAAGTAAAAGTAGATAGATTGGGCAGGTCGGGTAGGCAGCAAGAACGCCCACCCCCAATAGCCAGCCAGCCACTTGTTATGTCAATCACTCCCTCTGTGTTTCTATCTCTTTCTTACTATTGATGACTACCTCTGCAGCCGGTAGTACTACGTATGAGTCTCCATAACTTGTGATTTTGCATCCAATTGTTGCTGCGAGAGTTAGTAAGAGTGGCACTCAAGAAAATGGTAATCCACGTACCATCTGACCTAGCTGTCCTTGCTTTAATGAATTGAGTTATGCGGCAACCGGATAGCCTTCTCTAACTGGTCTGACTTATGAGCACCAGAGATTCCCTCTTCCGCAAGTCGTATTTTCACTTCATCGATCAAATTTTGCTGGCGTTTTGCAGGAACCTCTCGCCATGAAGAAAGGCCGTTTTAGGAATCTGCTTGATCCAATTCCGAGCCTCGTGAGCTGTGATGACCTAGTAATTGTTAAGCAGAGGTACTCTTGATCACGTGAAAGTTGCCCCTAGTACCAAGAGTCTGCTCCACTCGACTTTAATACAGCTAATGGCTTGCTGGACATTGGCTGCCTTCGATTTTGCAGTGATCATGTGGGTGCAATTTCAACGCTCGTATTCCATGGAGTGCTTGCCTGCGCGAGCGGTTACACGACGCTGTGGCGTAGCTGAAGCCCTCCTTTTATCTGCAAAGAAAAACATCATGAACGAAGTGGCGGCTGACAATTGGTTTTTTGGACCGCCCTTTCTACTTACCCGACTAATTCCTCCTTAACCATTTTATCGGCTGATGCCGTTCTATCCGCTCACTCGACCCGATGAGGCGTGAAGAGTCACGGCAATTGTGGTGTTGTGTGACTACCAAAACCAGCGAATCCTACATGTTGGAGTAGGCCGAGCCGAAGCCCAGTACCAAAGAAAATTTCAAACATCTCATAAACATAATTCATGACCCTACTTTAACACGCAATAGTACCACCAAAAAGGCTCTTGTTAACATGAAAATTAATACTTAAAGAGATCTAAACATAAAGAATTTACCAATAATTCTTTTTATTTCTAACAGTCGTGTTTGTGTATGTGATTGCTGCTTCAACAGGGAGCCTGAAGGCTGTTTTTAGGTGGTATGCAATTTTCGTTTGGTGCTGGGCTTCGGGGCCGAGGAGCTAATGGCTTCCAAAGATTGAGGGAGTCTGGTTGCGACGACATGAATAAGTGGAATGAGGTCTCGGCTGATGATCTATGCGGTCAACTGACGGTTTCGCCGTTTAACCGTCTTACTAACTATTCCGTATTGCCACCCCGATTGGGTCGCACACCCGAAGCCTCCAACTTCGGCGCTCCGACGCAGGAGAGGATGGGAGACCCGGGAAGCGGTTAAGTGTCACGAGTAAGAAGAGCTCAGGTTAAGTATAACAGTAATAGTCTTAATAATAAGTATAATATTTATTATATAAGATTAAAGCTTAAAAAAGGGAAAAACTAAATTTATAATAAAAATAAAAACAGTAAGTTAATATTTAATAGTTTATAATAATTAAAAGTATAATATAATATTTATTTTTTTTATATAAATTAATTTAAATTTATAAAATTATTTAAATTTTAATTTATTAATAAATATATTATATAATATTATAATTATATAAGT